>CABFWB010006075.1:0-37129 GCA_902151455.1 Timema bartmani
TCATATCTCAAATAGTTTCGGAGATATGATAAAAAATGATAATTTACGCATCAGACCGGAGCCCTTAAAGTCATTTTGCCCAAATATTGAGGGTAGCCATTTTGTTTGGAAATTTTATAAATGTTTAGAAATAAATTTAATCAAAATCGTTAGAGCCGATTTTGAGAAAATATTTTTTTTTCTTTTCACCCTTCAGTAAACTACCCTTAATTTTAGGGTTGGATATTAAATTCTAAAAAAAAACTCGGGGGAACCTTATGAAAACCCTAGATATCAAATTTTAGCGCGATCGTTAAAATAGTTTAGGCTCTAGTTGGAGGTACAGACAGACAGACAGACAGACGGAAATTCAAAAACCACCTTTTCGGATTCGGGAGGGTCATGAAACGTCGAGTTTCATCAAAATCTTGAGTTCGATTTTTTTGACGATCACAATACTTTCTCTACCTGTAAGATAGCGAGAAAGTAAAAATAAATAGAACGGTGGACCATACAGACTTTCTCGCTCTTTCATCTAAATTATATTATTATAGCTCATAACTAAGATGTTTGAAACAAAATAATATACATTTTAACTATAACATAATGAGAAAAAAGGAACATCGCATTTCACCAAAGAGCATAGCTACATAAAATAATAGACACATTTACAAAATATACATTTGTTCTGTGTATTTTCAACTCCTTGTTTACCAAAGGCTTTATTTACCCAAAAAAAAAACCTGTAACTCGTAAGGTATCGATTTTATAAAATATTCTTTTAAATAAAAGTTGTTTATTTTTAAGAGCTCTACAACTTTACAGCGACTAGTTATTTAGAATTCAAAGAGTCGCGTGAAAATGATCAAAATTGGAACAATCCGCTAGTTTAAAGTACCCTAATCATAATCATTTCCCCGGGAAAATTAGATGAGCCATTTTGTTTGTAATGTTAAACAGTGCCTAGATATGAATTTTAATCAAAATTTTTAAAGCAGATTTTGAGAAAATTGATTTTTTCCCCCACTTTCCGCTCATAAGTAAACTACCATTAATTTTAGGGTTTTATAGATAATTCCTAAAAACTACTCAGGGGAGCCTAGTGAAAACCTTATACACCATTGCGAAAACCACTTTTTTTTAGCTCAGGGGATCATGGAACGTCAACATTATTTATTAAAATCTCTAACTTGATTGTTTTGATGATCACAATACTTCCTCTCTCCGAGAGGTCGCGAGGAAGTAAACAATTTTTTTGTAGTGTTTTCTAAAAGGTCCCTCATACCAGCATCCTAACTAAACTCATTTCAGTGAAGTGAATCACTTTGAGCTATCCCCGACAGAGTAGATCACCCGTCCTACATCCACCCTGAGAAGTATCACGTGTCTCCTCCGGCAATATGGGAGCCACACGACAGAATAGTTTGTGGGAACCACTGTAACCAGTCGTTAAAAACCTTTATTATTAAAACGCTGTGGTACCAATTCTGTATCTAGGACAAACACACCGACAACACCCTCGACAATATTTTATTTCAGCACATTGTTTTAATACCTGTTCGGGATGTATACGCATTAGACTCTAATACACGCTCCAATGGTCTAATAGTCTAAGGCGTCACTCTCGTGTTAGACTGGCCTGCTGAAGGAGGGGATATCGGGGATCGAATCCCGATCGGATCTACTAAGGATAGTGTCAGCTAAACAGTTTCCCACCATTATTCCACGCAACTGCGGGTATATTACCTCTAAAATGATTTCTTCCTCATCTCTACCCCATTAGAATAGTTATCATATATGAATATAACCTGAACGGGTAGTAAAACACTGTATATATAATAATAATAATAATAATAATAATAATAATAATAATAAAGCTAATGGGGTAGGGGATGAGCTAAGTATAAGTTTAGATAACATTTACCCTCATCTGCGTGGAGGTAGGGAGATAGACCATTTAAGAAAAAATAAATCTCAGTACATCCGACCGGATTCGAGCCCTATCTCCGTCACCGGTAATCCAGTCTAACACGATAATGACGCGTTAGCACTATTCTACACCCGAGGCGGGTGATTACAAAGTTCAAAGATATTAAAATATTAAGAGTAACTTATGAAAGCTAGTTTTTAATTGATTACTACCCGCTTCGGGGGCCGCAAGGTCTAACGCGCTACTCTAGCAGTAGATTAGACTGACGATGACGGGGAGATCGAGGTTTGAATCGCGGTCGGTTGTAATGAAGAGGGGTTTTCTAAAATGGTTTTCCACTCTCCCTCCACGTAAATGCGGGTCCATTTCCTCTAAATATAACCTTACTAATCCCTAAAACTAATATCGTACTAGTTAGTACACCGAACGAGTAGTAAAACACGGTGCAAAAAAAAAGTTTGTTGTTAGTAAACTATATTTTGTACTTTCTTGATTAACAAATTTTTTTTTGTAAAATAGATACTTGAATACCATTCTTAAACATTAATTTTGTAATTTATTGTAACGTTTGTGTTAAAAGATTATTGAGGTTTAAATCTCCATTAAATGTGGTAGTGTCGCTACCCCTACTCCTACTATCAGTTACCGTACACTGACTCGCGAAATAGCCCTATCTTACCACAACTAAACATGGCTTTCCTGCATTACGTGGTAACTCTGGCTTTCCCTGGCAACTTCGGCAATCTCTAGCTAGGTGTCCCTTTCTTTTACACAAGAAACACTTCCTCTCCTGTCTTCAACGTTCTTCCTTCTTCATCCACCATTCTAACTCCTTGTCTTTTCTCTCCTCCTGTTTCTTACCTTTTATATAACACCTTCTTACTTACTTACTTCCACGTCTTAGTACCGAAATGTCTTTGGAATGAAATGTCATCTGTAGGCCTAGTCTATTCTCTCCAGGTTTAAACAACTTTTGATACTACTGTCGCTAGTTTCCCTTTAGTCTGGTACCACTGTCAATACCCATTTTCTTCAGAAACTTTGGTCACTAGTTCTACTTTTTTTCTGACAACACTGTCGATATTTTTAGTTTTCTTCTGACACCACTGTAGATATTTTTAGCTTTCTCCTGACACCACTGTAGATATTTTTAGTTTTCTTCTGACACCACTGTAGATATTTTTAGTTTTCTTCTGAAACCACTGTCGATATTTTTAGCTTTCTTCTGACACCACTGTAGATATTTTTAGTTTTCTTCTGACATCACTGTCGATATTTTTAGTTTTCTTCTGAAACCACTGTCGATATTTTTAGCTTTTATTCTGACACCACTGTAGATATTTTTAGTTTTCTTCTGACACCACTGTCGATTTTTTAGCTTTCTTCTGACACCACTGTCGATATTTTTTAGATTTCTTCTGACACCACTGTCGATATTTTTAGCTTTATTCTGACACCCCTGTGGATAATCCTCCTCCTACTCCCCGTGGGAAAGTTGTCAGGATGTATTAAATGTGGAGAGGGATGGTCGGAGGAAGCGTTGAAATATTAGTCCTGGAGTTAAAGTGATTTTATTGTAGACTATAGTACAAAATATGATGTAGTCATAATAATTAATTATGTCTAAAAGAGTCATTATCACAAGTCAGTCCTTCTGTATCATTACATCGGTGGTCTAACCCTACATCGAACTGGTGCACGAGCGCACTCCTGTACTCAGGCGATGCCCCCCCAGCTCAACTGAACTAGTTTCAATCCTCCTATAGTTCGAAAGTGTCTCTTTATTCCAATTGTTTTGTTTAGTTCCAAAACACTGACGTAAAACTGCTTTATACAAATTGAGCTGATAGTAATAACATATTTACAATATTATTATGGACTATTTTCAGGGTTAGAAAAAACCGTTTAAAAAACCCAGTTGGTTTATATTGGGTTTTAAAGATTTTATGTATGTTATCTGATTAAACCAATAATTCAAATATATAAATTATTCGGGATACAGAGAAACATATTTTAATTTTAATGTAATAAGGAAAGGAGTAATAAGATACATAATAAAGGAAAACAATAATGCGACAATGTATTATTATTATTATTATTATTATTATTAGCACCTCGTCTTACTACCCGTTCGGGTTATAGGCCTACGCACTTACGCTAATGTGTAATGGTAGGGTGATTGTGAGATGAAATGGAGGACCTACAGTTTAACGTGGGATCCGAAAGGTTAGGATCCCACGTTAAACTGTAGGTCCTCCATTTCATCTCACAATCACCCTACCATTACACATTAGCGTGAGTGCGTTTAATACAAACGGGTAGTAAGACGAGGTGCTAATAATAATAATAATAACTCGAGCTCCCTTCCACTCCAACTAAAAAACGTCCTTCGGAGTGTCGCGGTCCGACGTTTGAGACGCTCATAAGTAGGCCATTCCTAATGTTGTTTTTTTCCGCCCGTGACCCGGCTGGTAATGCTTAAGAATATAAGGCGTGACCTTCAAATAGTTTTTTTCTTACCCCCACCCTCCTCAGCTACAAATACTTTGTCTTTAAAAAATAAAAAAAAACCAACAGCCATCTTTCAAAAGTCCCAGCTGGGAAACACACTTTGGAAAGTATATAATTAAATATGTGGGTCTTCTTCTTCACACGAGCGACCTCTTGCAGAGTTTTGAGGGCACGAACACGCGTTTTACTATTATTTTGGGGTCACGACCTGGGGATGGACACAGTGTGTACCAAGTCTGACATTTATCTTGGACTAATTAGCGTTTTCTTTGTAAGGACGATATTACAATGTCAAATCTCTTTTATTTGAGCAAAATATTTATTTTATATAATTTATCATAAAATTTGATACCACCTTTAATAAAATGTATATGACATCACGTCACATCATATTTTCTTAAAAGTTTGTAGGCCTGTATGGGTACAAAAAATGGACCACATTCGTGTCAAAAATATTCACACATGTGCTGTGAAGCTTTTAAAAGTTTGGTAATCAAACCGTGTCTATTAATAAAAATAGAAATAAAACACTTTTGCATTAGCCTAGGTGTGAAATTTGTGTCTTCATAAGGGACAGTTACATTTTAAACTGCTTTGCATGTGTGGATTAAACTTTCAGATTTTACAGTTTTTTTAAATATAAAAACCTAGAGAATATTGTATAAGGTAAATATTTTATAAAAGATTTGTAAAATACACTAATTTATCAAATATCTTTGATAGATTATCAAAGTTATATTATATTTATTTTATAATATAACTTTTATAAAAGAAATGTGACAATGTAATAGGCCCTAAGGAAAGAATCAATTATTCTCTGTACCCGCTTTTATGGCAACATGGTCTAAAACGTCACTTTCGCAATAGACTGGACTGCTGATGACAGGGAGATTGGGGTTCGAATCCCGGTAGGTGTACATAGGGTGTCTTTTCCACTCTCCATCCACGCATATATGAGTGCACCTCCTCCAAATTAATTCCTCCTCATCCCTAACTCATTAGCGCAATTAGTACAAATGTGTATAACCAGAGCAGTTAGTAAGACAGGGCGCTTAAAATAAATAAATAAATAATAGGACCGTGTGTGGGTAAAATACACATTATCGACTTTTGGTTCGGTCAACAGGGGAAACAGAGGCCACCCACAATGGTCAACATTACTCCTGGTTGCATGCTTACCAGGGGTGCGGGCAGTTTCACAACTACACCAGGATTTTTCTGGTGAAAAGGAACTTTTAGAAAATTACAATTATTTTGCTGTCAACATCTATAACACATTATTAGTGTATTGCATAAGTGTATAACTGGACCTCAGTGGTCTTGGGGTAAAGTGCTCGCCTCAGGACCCGATGTTCAAGGGTTTAAACCCAGCCGAGGTCAATTGATTTTTATTGAGAGATAAAAATCCGTAGCGCAACTTCCTTTGAAAGGCAAGTAAAGCCGTCGATCCCATGTCGATTGTAAAATAACCCTAAAAGTATGTGAAAATACCTTTCCCGGCAAATTTTATAGGATCTCTATTACTCGCTCGTAGAATATCCTGTGCGAAACGCAACGGGAAACTACCACACTTTCAGGACTCACCTATTATATTCGCACTCTCCCAAATGGTGCGGTCAGCACTAACCGCCTGAAGTACTGAGTGTGTGTCCAGCTCCTGGTGGATGGTAATCACATCAGGACCAACCCTCGGGTTGGAGTATTATTATTACTAACTAATTTTAATTTACTAATCTATTTTTTTACTTATAAATTGGTCAATGATAACATAGTTCGCTCCATTTATATTAATGAACTAGGTGTTCTCCTGGACAATAAACTCTACTTCCACTATCATGTCGACCATATAATATTTCAATAATTGAAATTACTTAGACTTATTAAATTTGTTACCTTATAATTTAAGAAAGTTTACTGTTTTTATGTCTGTACTTTGCCCTGGTTAGATCCAAGCTAGAATATGCTACTGTTGCTAGGAATTACCTTACCTTAATTAACTCTCTCAGGTTGGAAAATGTTTGCTTTGAAAAATTCTTTACTAACCAGATATATTATGATTATGACAGAATTCGAAACCTCTTAGGACTCCAAATTCTCTTCTCGCGTGGACTTAATTATGATGCCCTTTTTGTTTTTAATATTTTCAATCGTAACATTTCTTGTAAATTTGCTCTTGATCATGTTGGTAGTCATGTTCCTTCTAGGGCCTCTCGTAATCTAAAACTATTTTCTTTCAATCCCCTCTTATAAGGTGAGCCCTATAGGTCGTTGTATCCACAGCGCTTATTCCAAATTTGTCGAATTCGACTTTTATCACAAAAGAAAATCCAAACTCACAGAGTTATTTAAGCAACTCCCTTTTCACTAATGTACCCTGTAGAAGTTCTGCCTAGAATATTTAAATTTACATTGTTATGCTTTATTTGTTTGCTTATTCTTACTACTTTTTAAATACTTATGCTTTTTCTACTTTTTAGCTGTTTTTTATTGTTATTTTATTATTTTTATTTCCTATTTTCTTGTAACTATTCATCGGTATGTATCATTATTTAGCTATGATTGTTTATCTTATTTTCTCATGTAATTATACACACTTGTAAGATACTTGTGTACTTTTCAGTGCTGGCCTGTCATAGGTCTTACCATTATTTAGCTATGATTGTTTATCTTATTTTCTCATGTAATTATACACACTTGTAAGATACTTGTGTACTTTTCAGTGCTGGCCTGTCATAGGTCTTACGACTGTTGGCCAGCACTATGCTAAAGGAAATTGAAAGTAAATTATTATTATTTTATATGTAAAATGGATCTTTGTGAATCGAATGATGTAATATTTGTGTTTTCCTCGTCCCCTGTTTGTTCTCTTACTGCAGGTCAAATTCACCCAGGAAAGTTATAAACTCACCTAGTTTCTGGCGTTTATAAATTTATGCTCAACTATTCCAGCGCCTAAAGTTCATTCGACAGTAAAATTTTACTGCACAAATTTAACAAGTGTATAATTAGCGAATGGTGTTTCACTGATTCTAGATCATTATAGTTCACGAGTTATAAGGGGTCAAAATTGATATTTGATGCTTTCCATGTAACCTTGTTAAATAATTCATGTATGGGGCTGAAATTAAATATAACTAAGCATTCATATGAGTTGTACACATTGAATTATTTATAATATTATTTAACAATAAACCATGAAAAGCAAAGGATATCAAATTTGACCCCTTATAACTCGTGAACTCTAATGATTTGAAATTATTGCATCACTATTTAGAGCTTATAATGTATACACTAACTTCTTAAAATTGTGCAATAAAATTATGATGGTTAAATGACCGTAAGGTCCTACACAGGTATGTGCATAGAGAGAGGATATGAAATCACAACGTGTAAAATCAATCGTGTATGTGGTTTGGACCCAACCCTAACTTCCCGGGTTAGATAGAGGGGGCGCCAACGCTTTATGGCACGGCCCTTTTACCTTTTACAAACAAGTCGTTCATGTGCTTGTAGTTTTGTTTGTGTGGGTTGCGTGGTGCGTGTGTAAACCCCCCACCCCTTTCGATAGGCTCAAGTCCGAGCTCCGGTCGAGTTCCGTGTGTCTGGGCAAGATGACGTCACGCTAGTCTCTTCCCCCCTCTCCCCCCCATCCAATAGGAANACACACACATACACACACACACCTTTGGAAACTTGAAGGCTGCCCTCAACTCCTCTCACTGGTATACTTCCAGCAACAACTTTTCATCCTATGTTCTCATGGGTATGTTCCGTCTGATCGACAGTGTCAGAAAGATTGACTTTTTAATAGCTCTCTCTTAATGAGCTGTGACGTCACGGCAAGCTAAGATAGGAGTCCCCATGTTAATGTATTTACGTTTCAATCGATGAGTTTTAAAGATATAAGCCTAATATTTTTTATTTATTTGAGGTATTTAACGTGCACATTCTGAACCGACTTATTATATCAACACACTGAATTTCTATGAGTGAGAGCGAAAGGGCCTACCAATTTTGCCGGGAAAGATATTTTCACATATCTTCCAGGGTCCCTAAATACACCACAATTGACATGGGACCGACGGCTTTACTTCCCCTCCCAAGGAAATTGTGCTACGGATTTTTATCGCTCAAGAAAAATCCGTCGACCCCGACCCGGCTGGGTTTGAACCTACGAACACCGAGGCCTATCATTGAAACTGAAACCATACATTCTTAAATAATTCTACAAATAGTTTACATTGTCACACATCTATTTTTTTTAACTTGAAGTAGTCTTTTTGTAAACCTATTTTTTTAAAAGTCCTCTGCAATATAGAATAATTGGCTTGGTTACGAAAATGGCCTGTAGATATCTTCCTGCCAGGATTTAGAAGAAAAAAAATCAGTGTAAGCCTATGTCTATTTAAAATAGGACACAAGAAAAATATAATTTTGATAAGAAAGTCAATCCTTTTCAGTTGTAAATAGTAGAGGGAGTGTGTATACTTGTCACTGGAAGAGGGAAAGTGTTATCAGCAGATGAACCAGAAGCCTCACAGGATTAACTGCTCATTTTCTTCCCTCTCTTTCTATTTCATACATTTGCATTTAATTATGATAGTGCTTAGACTGCTTAGGTTTTTCAAGCTAAAAATGCAACCCGCCTCTCAAAATATCTTCGAATTCAGCAAGTAGGCAACGAGCCCAGACTATGTCCTATCAACCGTGATATTAAATACAAAAAGTCACTCGAACTTTAAATCACATTGGAGTGGCTTTTTTTTTCTGCATTCTTCACGACAAGGAAATTGATATAAGTTTTTAAAGGTGTTCAAGCTGGTTTTGAATTGACTCTAGAGATAATTTCTCCTGTAACTCAAAAATAACACTCAGAGCGGAGAGAAGTTAGTGATATAAATATGAGCCAGGCTACTTTCAAACCTCCTGAATAACTAAATTATAACCTGACCAGGATTCGAACCAAAATTTCTCTGAGGTAGTTATATAAAATAAAATAACACGACGCCTCTACGATCTTGATTATGATTGGTGCCTTTTATTTTGTAATTATCGTTTACTAATTTGTAATACTCGGAGATTCTTATTTCGTTAGCGGCTTTGCTCTCAGGATAATCTTAAAATAGGGCGTAAGCGAACTTTAGTTAAGGGGAATAGCTTTACCAGTTTTATAACAAAAAGGAAAAAAATCTATTTTTGGCCAAATTAAATAAAATATTGGTCCAGTAGAAACGGCTAGTTTGATTTTCTACACGTGTTCATAAAACGGACTAAACCGTTCTTGAATATATTTTATGTCACGACCACCGGGGGATTTGAACATACACTTTTTTACATTAAAATAAAAAGTTCTGGTTAAATTACGCGATGCCCGTGACAGATATTCAACAACTGATGAGATGAACATGTGTAGAAAATTAAACTGAACGTAACTACTGAAGCAATATTCTATTTATCTTGGTGAAACACGTACTGTATTTTGTTATAAAACCTGTAAAAACTCAGATATTAACTCGCGTTAGCTTCCATCCTACCATAATTTAATTAGTAAACTTGTTTCTATTCAAACCAAGATGGCGGCATCACGTTCCAACTTTTTACCGTTGCAAGCGTAGGAAGCTTACTCGCCAGTCGATATTATTCTCCTTGGTAAGTACAACTTGCTAGTTGGCGTCCTTCAGTACAATCAAAACTAGAAGTGCATCGAATTAAAAATAAAAGGTGTTTGCGGGTGCTAAATATCACGACACTGATTCGATAGGCCTTATTTCTATCCCAGATTACGTATTGAGGGTGGTTTTATCCAAACTTTTGTTTTTTATTAATTTTGCGAGACAAACGATTGATTGTTCCCTTGAAATTAATCTCACTTATTCTATTCCCTTGTATTAGATAGATTTAGTTGATATTAGGATTTAGGCGACACTAACGAAAAAAATTTGACTCTATTTTTATTTTGGTTTATTTGAGGTATTTAACATGCGTGCACATTCTAAACTGACTGATTATATCAACTCACGACTTATAAACTAACTTAAATCTAGAACAGACACAACACCCAACCCCCAGCCGTTAATTCATCACTGTGAAAGGAGAAACCCACATTTCACCAATGTTACATTTTTCGGCCATGCTGAAAATCGAACCTGGGACTCTTAGCTCAATAGACATGGTACCGACTGAGCTAAGGTGTTGAACCATTTAGCTGTAAAATTATCTAAAATTCTTACCGACCGAGCTGGATTGCCAATGACGGGTAGGTCAAGGTTCAAATCCCGGGTGGGTGTATTGAGGGTGTTTTTTCCTCAATGTTTTTACGTTCTCCACTCAAGTACATTCTTTACACTGTACCTTCCTCACCCCTATCCCATCAGTGTACATTTGTAGATATCCCGGACGCGTATTAAGAAGTGGTGCAAAAAAAACCCCCATCAAGATGTCGGTTTCTGCTCTATTATTATTAACACCACGTCTTACTACCCGTTCTGGTTATACGCACTAACGCTAATGTGTAATGGTAGGGTGATTGCGAGATGAAATAGAGGACCTACAGTTTAACGTGGAATCCGAACCACGGTGGAGGCCTGGCATTTCTGCTCTATTCTCAGTCTTCAGGTTTCATTTGAATCATTAAACTTGATTTCATTGTGTTTCAACAAATCTCAAGCTATTAGAACTACTTTCACGTGTTCATACGTCAAGTCATGCGATCTGCAGCTGTCATTTTTGATAGATATGATCAATACCTATAAAATAACAATAATAATATAGTAAAATGTTATCAATGCTGACTTCAAAGAAGTGTGTATTTTATAAAATGCCTTTCCTATTTAAATTTGACTGTAGATGCAACCAGTCGAGAAAGTAACTTACGTCAAAAGTTACGAGTAAACAAATTATTGATCATAAAATGATTTAGAGTTTGATCAAATTTATCTCTATATTATTAATTACTGTAATTATATTAAACCTAATGAAGCGGGATGTGACAAGTGATTTTAAAGAAATTCATCAGCTCGTACCTGGCTAAAAGAGGAGAAAATAAATTTTAGGAAAAATCATCCTCATTGAACGCTATTGGGAATCGAACACCGAATTTCTGTACCAAAGTCAAGCATGCTTGCTCCCACCTGTACTATAATTCTGATAAAAAAGAGGCCTTTTATGAAATAACTTACACACATTATGTTTACGGCAAACATTAGTAATAGTTAGCCTATTATATTATTAGTTTTATTTTATAGATATTAATAATGACACTCACTTTAGTGGATGAACGGTCTAACTCTCGTGCTAGATTGTCCTGCTAAAGATAAGGAGATCGGGGTTAGAATCCCGGCCGGGTCTACTGAAGGTGGTTTTTACTAAATTGTTTCCCATTCTCCTTCCATGCAATTGCGGGTAGATTACCTCTAAAATATTTCATTCCTCGTCCCTATTTATTAGAGTAATTATCATGTTTATGTGTATAACCTGAACAGATAGTAAGACGCGGTGATAAAAATATATATCAAAAATTGTACATCTACAGATCACGTAACTTGGTGTATGAATACATAAAAAATATACAATCACTTTTTTGTAACTGTCAAGAATAGTCCCTTCCTATCTAAATCTGACGGTAACCTATTTGTGTTAGCCATTTATTTTAAAATTAAAATAACTGTAAAGTAGAAAGTGTGTCGTGTAATGTTTCCGTGACTGTTGGAGAAATAATTCTCGAGATTCGCGCGATATTAATAGCAACATAGCAACGTCCTCCGTGTCTGTCGACATTATTTCCTCGAGATACAGCTAAAGAGTTCACACACACAGCTCTATGCTTGGGATATGGACAATCACTCGTAAATCATGAGTGCATCTTTATGAGGACATAAGTAGTGACAATAGTGACTCAATATGTGCTCCAAACATGCAGCGTAATGCTTACTGAGGGGAGAATATTAACACTTTCCCTTTCAGGCTGCATAACCTTTCAGTTTTTACAGCACTAACAACTTTATTACTCGTTTAACTATTATTATTATTACTATTATTATTAATTTACTATCTTTTTTTAAATACTTTTGCTTTTATTACTCTCGAGTTATTTAGTTATTATTTTTATCATCTTTCATTAATATTCATCACCTATTTTTTGTAATTGTTCATCATTCTGTATCATTATTTAGCTATTATTGTTTATTGTATTTTGTTACTAGCTGTTACTCGTCGCGGCTTCGCCCGACGAAAAGTTTAAACATTAGTATTGTAAAATTAATGTAAAATCAAAGGTTGGGAATAGTCCTATATGTTATTCCAGGACATATTCTATCTACGTACCAAGTTTCATTCGAATCCGTTCTGCAGTTTTGGCGTGATTGAGTAACAAACATCCAAACACACAAACTTTCTCATTTATAATATTAGTAAGATTATACGTAAATTCTGTTCACCGTAGGAATTGTCTTCTGAAAGGCCTTTTTTCTTACCAGAAATCTATTATACAATAGGATATTGGTAGGAAAAAAGACCTTTCAGAGAGTAATTCCTACCGTGAATGAAGTATACTAGCAAGGTACTTGTGTATTTTTCAGTGCTGGCCTGTCATAGGTCTTACGACTGTTGGCCAGCACTATGCTAAATGAAATTGAAATTATCATCATGGCCCGGATTTTTATGATATGGCATCTTTTTTTTTTGTTTTGTCACTTACAATGTACAATGTATAATAAGTACATAAACTCTGTTTACAATCAGCTTGTTGTAGAAATGTATATTTTATTTGTCTTTTTTGTTGTTGTCATTTTTTGGAATTCCAAGTAATACTTTATTGGGTTTCGCCGTTATTGAGTTATTTTTCGGCATTTTTGGCATTAGCTCATTTTAAACAACCTTTTAAGCATATTTTCGGGGCTATGAGATTAGGCGTGATGAAAAAGTACTCTAGATTGAGTCTTACTCTAATAAACAAAGTGATTTTTATAGGCTCACAAGAGAAAATTTTGATACATTTGAGAACTAGCAGCGAGCTTTCCTCTACCTTGCGATAAGAAGATCCGTTGTTTTATTTCTCCTCTTTCTTATTGACATGACAAAGGATGGTTGTAAGTGAAGGACTAAAGGGAGTATAAACTCAGACAGAATAGAGAAGTAGTTCAGAAAACGACACAGACCATTGTAATTTAAGCCGTGTGGCTTGACAAGATTCCGCCTTAATAAATTAATTTCTTGTCCACCATCTCCACGAGACAATATTCCTGGAGGCTGTCCTGTGTAGAAAAGTTGAACCAAACTAACCTCGCCTCATGGAACTGTTCACTAAGGCAGGGTATAGTGTTCTCTGTGAAGTAGGCTAATAGAAGGTTAGCAAAGTAACGTCCCTTGAGGCAGTAACCTTGGCTAGACCGCTGGTATTACAAGTCCGCCCAGTCGTATACAGCTTGCGGTGTGTTGCAATAAACAGTTTTGGGCCAGGGGATTAAAAATTAATTAAATAATGTTGATCACATAACTCAAAGGAAATTAAATTCAAAAAAGATTAAATATGAAAACATCCAAACTACGCCCTATTTATTTTCTCGGCAGACACAAGTCAAGTAAAAAAGGACGTCCGAACCAGCCTTAAGTCAACAAATCTGAACAATTATTTATCAAAAATCATTAAGTTTCGAATGTTAAAATTAATAAAAACACTATTACCGTTACTTACTAATTCAATGTAATTATATGATAATTTTTTGCTTCAACATTTCATATACTATATCTATTTTTGTCTCAAATTTGATATTCTTAAATTGGGGATGTAGGGAACGCGAGATAAGGTAAGTGTTTTTGCAGTTTTTATAGCAAAACTTTTTTTTTGTCAATATAAATCAAATATTGCTCCAGTAGAAACAAAGAGTTTAATTTTCTTCCCATGGTGATAGCAACAGTAATTGTTGAATATATGTCATGAGCATAGCGGTATTTGACGAGAAACTTTTTAAATTAAAAGGAAGAGCTATCAATAAATTCCAGGACACCCTTGACAAATATTCAACAACTGTTGATATCACCATCTGAAGAGAATTAAACTCTGTGTTTCTACTAAAGAAATATTTGATTTCTTTTGACCAAAAAAATGTTTTGCGATAAAAACTGGAAAAACACTGCTCTTAACTCGCGTTTTCTGCATCCCCACCTTAAAATGGAATTGCCAAGAAATAATGTTTTTCCTCCATGATTTTTACTCCTCCTTACTCCAAAGGCACCGGTGGTCCATCAGTGAGCATAACTTTGATGGTCCTCAATCTACAAAACTTTGAGAAACACGGCTTTAGACAATGGACCGGTTATCGCCCCCCCCCCTTACCAATCCTCTCTAGTTGGAGGAGTAATGCATGAGAACCCCGCTTGGGCGCTAGGATAGCTTGGATACTTTGACCTAGGGCCTAATCCCATAAGCCCTGTGTAGTAAGAACACGATAGGAATGACATTTTGAAAACTATTTTTATTTGTGATCTGCATTTTTTTTAAATTTTACCAGATTATTTTAATTTTAATTTATTATTATTATTATTTTATGGGGGTATCAATACTCCCCTCCCTCGGGTCTTGTTTCACATATGGTCTCTATGGATATTTATAAGAATAGGGTAGTAGGGGCCTAGATGAGGAAGGTAAATTTTGGAGGAAAATGTACCCACTTATGCGTGGAGGAAGCGTGGGAAACCATTTAGGAGAAACCATATCGGTGCATCCGGCCAGGATTCGATCCCTGACTTTGACACCGATAGACCAAAACCAAACTAGACGAGACTGGCGCCTTTGTCCACTGGAATTGATACTATCCATCAAAAGGTTCGGATGCAAAACACATGACTTGATGTATGCATATATGAAAGTGGCTTTAGTAATATTTTTAACTGTCAGATCTTCCTATTGTGCTCCTGCTATCCGAGAAAAGTGAGGGCTGTCATATTGTGTAGCGCTCGTTGCATGAGCAGAGTATAACGCACTCGTAGAGCGGACATAGTGTATTTCACTCACCTCACAGAGAGAGTTGTAATAAAGGTCATGGAAGGGTTTTCACAGGAGGTCAGCGTGGGCCTGACACTATCGTGACCACAGTACTCCTACACGGACCGTGACACAACCGATAGAGCAGCACAAGCTATCTCCAATTTTATTCAATTAAAAACTTATTTAGCGCATGTCGAAATTATACATTAAAATGTAATTTTGCTCACTAGCTTTGGTGAGATTCTTTCAGTTGGGAAAAAAATAAAACAATGGAAGTATCTTTAATTAATTTTTTTTTAAAAGTTTTTCACCTGGGTTTATCAACAATTTAATTAAACGAGGTATAAATAAAACTTCCATAATATCAGCCCGCAATCGAGCTATAGGCCTACCGATCGAGCATCTGCCGGCTTTTGGTGAAGATAGTACCAACTTCTATGGATGTGTCATGTGGTCAGCACAACAAACCTCTGGCCGTTAGTCTCAGTTTTATAGACTGGAGCCGCAACTTTTTCATTCACTTAGCTTTTCATTTGTTCTCACTAGGATGCGTTGAGGAGGAATAAGGGATCTATATCATAAATCACATAACACACCCGACCGGGATGTGATCACCTGCCTGTGAGGCTGAACTTGCCAGCTCTTTAAAAATCACAGTTCTACCAGCCTGTACAGGGTTTAACATTTTGATATCCGTTTCGGCGGCTGCATGATCTAAGGCGCTACTCTCGTAATAGACTAGACTGCCGAATCCGGTGAGATTGGGGTTCGATCTCGGTCGGGTACACTGGGGGATGGGAGATTCCTAAATAGTTTCCCCACTCTCCCTGCACTAAAATGTGGCTACAATTCCTCTAAATTCAACCTTTCTAATCCCTAACACAGTAGTGTAATTAGTACATAGGCGTATAAACTGAACGGGTAGTAAAACACGGTGCTAACAAATAAAAAATTATAATTAATGCGCTTGTAACAGTACATCTGAAGGCGCGGCGATTGAACACAGCTCAAGGTTTTCTGGTGCCATTCGTCGTTTGCTGGACTAGGTGGCACTACGGGGGTTATGACGTCACTAATAATAATAATAAAACCAGCGGCCCTCGTGGCATAATATGGCCTAGAGTAGTGGTTCTCAAACTGTCTTTAGATTGTACCCCTTAGTCGTGGCTAAAAGTAATCTCGTGGTTTAAACCTTCTAAGGCAGGGGTTCTCAAAATTCTTAAACCAAAGGAGCCCTTGCATACACACACAAAAAAACTGGACTCCTCATAAGAAAATTTACACTAATATCATGAACATTCAATAATGGCAGTTAAATTTTACAAATATAGAAGTATAAAACAAACGAAAAATGTTCTCAATTCAGATTTGAAAAAAATTGTCAATCCTAATTACTGACGCTATTTTATATTGTGAGAAACAAATAAATAATCTTCTAACATTGTCTCACGGGGCCTGAGATAACTATGAAGGAGCACAGTTCGAAAAATCCTACTCTAGGGGTTTGCATTTCCCTTACCTTCTTCCCCTCAAAATCGTAAGTAGTTTTAAAAAAAGCTCAAAAACATGTGCATTCAAATAACTATAATCTAGGGCAGAGATTTTCAACATTTTTCAACTCACGGCACACTGACCAAAAGGATCTAAAATTATCAAGGCACACCAATATCAATTTGTTTAAGGATAAAGTTTATCATAAAAAAAAAACGAGTATTGAGATGTGTTTTAAAAGTTCAGTAGTTAAAATTTTAATAATAATGTCCTTTTTTAAGAATAATGTTAATCATAGATTTAAAAAAATTTAATTCTATAAATCTTTTTTTGTTCTCTTTGATCTTCCCTCAAATTTTCGCGGCACAATGGTTGAATGACGCTGATCTAGACACAAGATACTGGAGATGTCTAGAAAGTATGGGGTAAATGTTCAAGGCTAGTTTTTTTAATGCCCACATTTTTTTTAAAAACCAACCCGCTTCGGTGACTGAACGATCTGAGGCGTCACTCTAGTGTTAGACTCGCCTGCTGGTGATGAGGAGATCGGGGTTAGAATCCCGGTTGGGTATACTCAAGGTGATTTTTCCTAAATGGTTTCTCCCTCTTCTTCCATGAAAATTCAGGTAGATTGTCTCTAAAATGCTTCCTTCCTCATACCTGCCCCAATAAAGTTATCATATATGTGTATAACCTGTCCGGATAGTAAGACGCAATTATAAAAATAACAATTAACATTTCCATTTGTAAAAAACAAAGTAGTGGACTAGTAGCTTTAATACATTACACTCTTCTCCCACCCCACCACCACCTCCCCCTTTACCGTGTAAAGTAAATTTGTGGGAGCGCCACTGGTCCGAACCCTATATCTTGAGCGCCGTATGACTAAAGCATGTTTCACATTATGGGGACACTCACGCTCACACTCTCGTCTTGCTCACGCTCATGGGATGCAACATGGTATTCACACTATGGGGACACTCACGCTCACACTCTCGTCTTGCTCACGCTCATGGGAATGCAACATGGTATTCACACTGCGACGCCCACGTGAGAGAAATATTTTCAAGATTCTTCGTATCAGAATCAGGCTCAGTTCCCTGGCAACAAAATAAGATTTAAATTTGTAGGTTAAAAATTATTGTATTTTTTAAGATAATAAAATAAACGTCCTATTAACTCCCGTACCTTATTTTTTTTAGCATCATCACTATAAATTTTGTTTGCCAAGTTGTATGGTTCAGGTTTGGTACGCACAAGTTCAATCAATTTTTCGTCCATGGGGTCCATGTTTGTTCGACGGGTTGAAAACAAACTTGAGCTTGAGACTAGACTGTGCATGTCATGTTTACAGTAGCGCTCCATTCGGGCTACGATCAAATTACCGCGCTCAAAATATTCTCGAAAGGATCGCGGTGGTCATTATGAATGCTCGTGAGCGTGACATTCCCTATAGTGTGAACACTCCCATTTGATTCCCACTGTACGATATTTGAGCGTAGCCTGAGCTCTGTGTGAGTGGAGCGTGGCATTCCCTATAGTGTGAACACGCCCATTTGATTCCCACTGTACGATATTTGAGCGTAGCCTGAGCTCTGTGTGAGTGGAGCGTGGCATTCCCTATAGTGTGAACACTCCCATTTGATTCCCACTGTACGATATTTGAGCGTAGCCTGAGCTCTGTGTGAGTGGAGCGTGAGCTCCCCATAGTGTGAAACAATCTTAACTGAACTTATGGTCAGAACTCAGAAGGTTTCAACATGGCCGCTCTTGGAGAACCGTTCGTTTGTCCATCACATTCTCGTGACACGTTGTCCTGAGTGTGGGGAGTGGCAGGCACATGTGTGACATATGAGGGAGACTTGTGTTAACACGGTCGCCATGTGTACCATATGAGGGGGAGACGCGGACATGAATAAACTGTTAGACCAGACACACCCATTATTTTAAAGACGTATGTTGGCGGTAGAACTGTAGTAAAGACTCTGGTGGGAATAAGGGTGTTTCAGAAGCGGGCTATAGAGGTAAGCACCGCCTGCGTGCTTGACGCTTGAGACGTGAGTCCGGGGTTCAAGGCTTTAATAGAAGAGTATTCTCGTATTCAATGTTGAAAAAAAATTTGCTTCTCCTTTCAGTGGATTTCATCAAAGGCCACCGCGGATAGAACCCCACCCCGCACCCTTAAAACAAATCTGGGTTTGGGCATGTGAGGGCTACAACTGACATTAAAATTCACCCTTAGATAAGATAATTGGTCACTACAAGTGTATTTGTAAGTAAGAAAAAAGAAGATGCATTTATAAATCACTCATAAGTCCTAATCTTGAGTCAAATATTCTTCATCCTAAAAACCTTGGCGGCTGCAAGGTGGTTCACATAAATTAACAACTGTCGATTTGCTAAACCCTGATTTTTTTTATAGGAAAGGATGGAACCTCACTATCGAACATCATGATTGATTGAAAATCACTGAAATTTGGCATTTGAGAAATATATATTTGATTTATTTATTACAAAGTTCATCTTAAAAGTTATCAATTGCTTCCAATAATATTTATTTTTGGATTACTATATAACTTATCTTTCCAATATTAATTAAACGGATGAATAATGTAAATATATCATAATTGAAATATTCTTTTCCCCGCCATTGTGTCAACATGAGTTTACAGTTTTCAAATAACGGGCTTCCTTTTAAAACCAGACTGTAGGTCTACTTGTCCCATTGTATTTATCTTTTCCTCAAATGAAAGGTAGTTAAACACCGCCGCACATTTTGCTTTGTCTTAATTTCTGCTAACTCTTAACGGTTATTTTCTTACATAAAACTAAATCGGGATGAAGTTCTTGTTTTAAAGTTTCACGTTTAAAAAAAATTGTAATAGGTCACACGTTTGTAAAATGGAAACATGTTTGTGTGCTTCCGGCTTATTTTATTTTTTTCGGATCTATTTTATCCATGGAGATAAATTAACTTGGGAAATAAATATAACTCCACCCCGAAAGATAGGGGTTTCCTTATCCTTCAAAGTTCAAATTTCCTTTTTTTTTGTTTCGTTTTTTAGCACTGCGTCTTATCATTTCGGATTATACGCCTATGTACAAATTAATATAATTTGCTAGGAATTAGAAAGGTTGGATTTAGATGAGGTGTACCCGAATTTGCGTGGAGGGAGAGAGGAAAACCATTTAGGAAAAGTTTAACACATCGTTCCCCAGTTTCCTTTATTCAGGAGTGTCTTGTCTTCACCGTCTCTCGGTGTTTTCTCAAATAACTTTCCAAACCTGGGACTTTTCTGGAAACAAACAATTGGCTATTTCAAGGTTAGCGTAGCAATCAGCATAATTCACTCTCCTGAGCTCGAAGTATCAACTGCGCTCAGTCTAATCACTTCTCCAATCTCTAAAAGTTAACGTCACCTAAACTAAGCTAGTATAAATATGTTCTTTGTTGCGTTCCGTGCTCGTTATTGTACAGCCCGAAGTATGCTAATAAACAGGTTGGAACAAGTCTGGAAAGTTACTGCACTAACATTAGCTGCTTCCATCACGACTGGTCCAGAAAATAAAATGCCAATGAAGGACAAAGTCTCCTCAGCTAATTGCTTAGTTCATGGTCGCGCGAATAGTATATAGCCATTCCCGGTGATTACTTAAATTATTATTCTCGTGTCTATTTCGGTGGTCTAGGGGTAAAGTGCTCGCCTCGGGACCCTATTTCGAGGGATCAAACACAATCGGGGTGCACAGATTTTTCTTGAGCGATCAAAATTCGTAGCACAACTTCCTTTGGAGGGGAAGTAAAGCCGTCGGTTCCATGTCATATGTGGCATATAAAATAACACTGGAAGGTATGTTTATGTGAAACTACCTTTCCTGGTAAAATTGGTAGCCTCTTTCATTCTCGCTAATAGAAAGTTTAGTGTGCTTTTTTTTTTAGCACCGCGTCTTACTACCCATTCGGTTTTTAAGCTTATTAAGATAATGGTTTTATGGATTAGGAAGGTTATATTTACATTAATTGTACCCGCATTTGCGTGAAGAGAGAATGGAAAACCATTTTGGGAAAACAACCTTCAGTACACTCGATCGAGAGTCGACCCTCGATCCCCCCCGTAATCTTAAGTCTAGTCTAATGCGAGAGTAGCGCGTTAGACCACGTGGCATCCAAAGCGGGTTCTCGTATGCTGATACAATCAGAAAAGGTACGTTAAATATCTAAAACAAATAAATATTATTATCCTCCTATTCTCTTGGATAAGATAATTTAAAGCGCTGATAACCGATACTAACACCAGTTTGTGCCATTAAAACAAAAGCATGTGTTGATATTGAAAGGGCTTAGGAGTAATTCGAACGACGGTAAATTTCTTGTTCAGTGGTTGGCATTCATTAATATTACTTTACTCCCACCCCTTCCCGGTGTTTCGTGACTCCCTCACGTCTGTCTCGCGGGGCCCGCATGTCGAACGCGACCAGAATGCGTCTTTGACCATCTTCCCGTTATAGCATGTATCCGCTTGCAATGAAGCGATCATTCGGTCACTGTGACTAGGAGCCTTACAGTCGGTTACTGTGTCTAGGAGCCCTACAGTCGGTTACTGTGGCTAGGAGCCTTACAGTCGGTCACTGTGGCTAGGAGCCTTACAGTCGGTCACTGTGACTAGGAGCCTTACAGTCGGTTACTGTGTCTAGGACCCCTACAGTCGGTTACTGTGGCTAGGAGCCTTACAGTCGGTCACTGTGTCTAGGAGCCCTAAATTCGGTCACTGTGTCTAGGAGCCTTACAGTCGGTCACTGTGTCTATTAGCCTTACAGTCGGTCACTGTATCTAGGAGCCTTAGAGTCGTTTACTGTGGTGAGGAGCCCTACAGTCGGTCACTGTGACTAGGAGCCTTACAGTCGGTTACTGTGGTGAGGAGCCCTACAGTCGGTCACTGTGTCTAGGAGCCTTACAGTCGGTCACTGTGACTAGGAGCCTTACAGTCGGTCACTGTGGCTAGGCGCCTTACAGTCGGTCACTGTGGCTAGGAGCCTTACAGTTGGTCACTGTGTCTAGGAGCCTTACAGTCGGTTACTGTGTCTAGGACCCCTACAGTCGGTCACTGTGGCTAGGAGCCTTACAATCGGTCACTGTGTCTAGGAGCCCTACATTCAGTCACTGTGTCTAGGAGCCTTACAGTCGGTCACTGTGTCTAGGAGCCCTACATTCGGTCACTGTAGCTAGGAGCCTTACAGTCGGTCACTGTGGCTAGGAGCCCTACAGTTGGTTACTGTGGTGAGGAGCCCTACAGTCGGTCACTGTGGCTTGGAGCCTTACAGTCGGTCACTGTGGCTAGGGGCCTTACAGTCGGTCACTGTAGCTAGGAGCCTTACAGTCGTTCACTGTGGCTAGGAGCCTTACAGTCGTTCACTGTGGTGAGGAGCCTTACAGTCGGTCACTGTGGCTAGGAGCCTTACATTCGGTCACTGTGGCTAGGAGCCTTACAGTCGGTCGCCGTGTCTAGGAGCCCTACATTCGGTCACTGTAGCTAGGAGCCCTACATTCGGTTACTGTGGTGAGGAGCCCTACAGTCGGTCACTGTGGCTAGGAGCCTTACAGTCGGTCACTGTGGCTAGGAGCTAGGAGGATATTTAAACAACTTGGTCTAATTCACAATGGTTTTGGAATATCGATCAAAATAACGGTCGGTTTTACATTTAACTATGGTGCAATTCTTTTAGAAAAAACCTTTTAAATAATATAAACTTTTTCAGCTAGCATTGATGACATACTATATTGTCAGTATTTTTGATATGTATTGATACTATCTATACAAAACGACAGCTGAAGATCGTATGACTTGTCGTATGAATGTATTAAAATAGCTTTAGTAACTTTTGTAACTATCAGATACGGTATTTCCTATCAAAATCCTAAACCCTGATTTTTATAGGAAGGCCACTTTCAACCACCAACATTGATTGAGAGTCACTAACATTAGACATTCTAGGGATATATCTTATTTCTCTATGGCATTAGGACTTCGAAAGTTCATTGCCGCACTTACAAAATTACGCCACCTATCCCTATCTTGAGCTAGTTCTTTCGAGTACATCTCATCGCACCCTATCCCTATCTTGAACAAGTTCTATCCAGTCAAAATCATCACACCCTATTTCTATCTTAAGCTAGTTCTTTTCAATCTACATCATTACACCCTATTCCTATCTTAAGCTAGTTCTATCGAATCTACATCAATACACCCTATTCCTATCTTAAGCTAGTTCTATCCAATCTACATCATTACACCCTATTCCTATCTTAAGCTAGTTCTATCCAATCTACATCATCACACCCTATTCCTATTTTGAGCTAGTTCTATCCAGTCCACCTCATTATACCCTACCTGTTTCAGGTCCATTATAATGTTATACTGCCTTCTGCGTCTAGATCTTTCCACTGGCCTCTTCCCGAAATATGTCTTGTTTGATTTATTAATTATAAGTTCATTTAAAATTTTATCAAAAGCTTTTAATAACACTTTCATATGGATTGCTATATTATAAATTCATTTCTTTAACTTAGATGTTAACCATTAATATTAATGCATGAATGATGATGATAAAAATGTTTAATATCAAGTTATATATGAAATAATGTTAACCAAGATCGGTAATCACGCGCATCAAACGTCAAGCTCATCTAGTTTGTTTTTCTGGTTAGGGGAAGGTCGTGGTTCGAATTCCGTTCGGGTGTAATTGTGGTGGTTTTCCCTCTCACAATGATGTCCCACTCTCCCTCTACGAATATGCTGGTTCATTTAATCTATATTCCACCTTCTTCATCTCTAATTCGTTAGTGTAATTTGCTGATAGTCCGAATGGGGTAGTAAGACGCGGTGCAAAAGCCAAAATTAGTTATTTGAAAAGCTTTTTAATATTCTATTAGGAAACGTAATGTAGTTTAAAGAATACACTTAATTAGAAAATTAATTTAATTCTCTAAATTATTCTTATCAAAATTAAGTTTTATTATGTTAATCTCCTAAATCTGGTAATCTGTGCTGGTTGGCTGACCATAAGTTCCGACGTCCTTAATCATTTCAGTTGAAATAAAAAAATACATTATATAATCTACAAAATTATATAATTTATGTAATATCACAAAAGTAGTACTTCCTTAAAACGTGGATAATTGGAAACTGCGTCACAGTCCAAGTAACGAGTCCGATTTTCTTTGGAGGAAACCTTATATAAAAAAAAAGATATTTTTTTTTGCTGTTAACATTGATAATATTTTAATATATTATTAATAGTATTTTACATGCATTGATAATATCTATAAAACGTTACAGATGAAGATCACAATATGTCTTGATGTGTTACTACATGAAAGTAGATCTAGTAATTTTTCTATCCGTCACATAAGATTCATCCTTTGAAAATTGGACTTTATTTTGTGTCAAAACGAAGATAGCTCTCGCATTTAAAGCTTAGATTCATTGTGACAAATTGATCATTAAAAGTTATTACCTTGCTTTGGTTTCCATATGAGAACATCTTTTATAACCACTCAGTCACGAGCAGGAAGATTTCACAGACATTCATGCAAATAAATTACGACATCACAACTCTTTTTAGATGACGTAATAATATGTATAATAGGAACAACATATGTGGCTTAGTGGTCAGAGTTCCTGGCTACAGATTTAGAGGTCCAGGGCTCGATGCCCTTCCACTTACAGATTTTCTGTGAAGTAGTGGGTCTGGAACGGGGTCAAATCAGCCTTGTGAGAACAAATGAGGAGCTACTTTAATGAAAAGGTAGCAGCTCCGGTCTAGAAAATTGAGATTAATGGCTGGGGTGGTGGTGTTGTGCTGACCACATGACACTATCTTCGCCAACAGGCGGTGGCTGCTCGATCTGTGTGGCTTGATTGCAATCTGACGCCATTGAGTTTTTTTTTATCGGAACAGTATTAAGTTATTAAGAGTGGCTTGATTGCAATCTGACGCCATTGAGTTGTTTTTTTATCGGAACAGTATTAAGTTATTAAGAGTCCGAAACCTTAACTCAGTTGGTAGTGTGTCTACCCATTGACTTAGGGTTCCTGGGTTCTATTTCCGGCATGGCTTAAAAATGTATCATTGACGAAATGTGGTTTCCCTCCTTTCAAAGTGATAAATTAACGACTGGTCTGGTCTGGTTGTCGAGTCTATATATTTAATTTAGTTTATAAGTAGTGTGTTGATATAATCAGTCGGTTAGGAAAGTGAAAATTAAATATCTAAGATAAAAAAATAAAATCTTTATCAAGTGAAACGTTTCAATAGAGGGCTAAGATACTTGGTTGTTGTTACCCGCCTCGGTGGCGTAGTTAGCTAACGCGCCAGTTGTGTTGAGCTCGACCGCCGAGGACGGGGATATCGAGGTTCGAATCTCGGTCGGGTGAACTGAGGGTGGTTTTCCCGAAATGGTTTTCCACTCTTCCTCTACGCAAATGCGGGTTCACTTCCTCTAAATTCAACCTTCCCAATTCCTAACCAATTAGTGTAATTAGTACTTAAGCGTATAAACCCGAACGGGTAGTAAGGCGCGGTGCTAAGTATTATTATTATTATTTGTTGTTGTTGTTGGGACACGATTTGTAAGCTCTTGATTTACAAACTTTTGTTCTTAAATAAACATTACTGGGGAACTTCGCTGTAATTTTCATTGATATATAAAACATAATTTTTATTCAAATTTTATTGATTTCAAAGTGATCTGAAACGGTGTTTATTTGACTACAAACGTTCGTTAATCAAGATATTAAGAATGATTTTCTAATAAAAAATAATTCAAAAATTGGTTGAACACCTTTAAGATGGGAGTGTAGGGGACGTGAGCTAAGGGTAATGTTTTTTCAGTTTTTATAGCAAAAATTTTTTTGGCCTAAATAAATAAAATATTGTTCCAGTAAAAACAGAGTTTAATTTTCTTCACTTGATGATATCAACAGTTATTGAATATTTGTCATGAGCATAGCAGAATTAGATGACAAACTTATTAAATGAAGATAAAAAGTTATCATTAAACTCTAGGACACCCTCTACAGATATTCAAGAACCTGTTAATATCACCATGTGAAGAAAATTAAATTCTATATTTCTAATTGAGAATTATTTGATTTCTTTTGATCAAAAAAGTTTTGACTTAAAAACTACAAGAACACTGCCCTTAACTGGCGTTCTCTACATCCCCACCTTAAAGGGGCAAACCATCTGGACGCTGAGACGCATCGCAGACGCTCAGAAATCCTGAATTATTTGACGTGTTAAGCTATTTCAAAATACGGTTTACGCCAGAATGGAGGATGGTAGAATTAAAAAAAAAACTTTTGGCTCATTTTCACCCTCTTCGGTGGCCGCACGGTCTAAAGGCGTCACTCTCTCAAGATGACAAGGAGATCGGGGTTCGAAACCGGGTTGGGTGTACTGAGGGTGTGTTTTCTCAATAGTTTTACACTCTCCCTCCATGTGATGCCGTGTTTGATGTTAAATGTTGCAGTTCTGAGATTAAGGTAAATGGTGAGCTTTATAGCTCTATCTTACCTCAAATAATTTTTTTTTTTTATCTCCCCAACAAATTATTTCAAGCTATTTGAGGATTATTTTAGTGGTTTTGCATCGCCAAAATAAACACTGCGATGTGAGAATATTTAATTGCAAGTAGTTGAAGCCTGGTTCGAGCTATATTATCCACCTAAGCTAGGTGCTATCCGTGGAGGGAGATGGGCTTTTAACATTTCACCTTTAAAGTAAGAGCGAGCACAAAACAAGTCATCAACTGCGCTCTATACAACTTTTGATCTCAGCGGATTCTTTAATGATGATGATGATTATTCAAATAACATCTGAACGCGTTTCACTCTGCGAGCACACATTAATATTAGTGAAAGTGACATAGGTCTGATCAGGAAAATGATTAGAATAATTTTTTTTTTACATAAATAATTGTCGTAAAATAAAGTAGTATTTGAGTTAAAAAAAAGTGTCTGAACCGGTATAATGACCAGTCAGTGAAAGAGAAGTCGAGACTTGCGGAAAGAGGAGTAACTTTCACGGAAGATTCTGGACATATTGTAATTAAGTTTCACCCCCTCTGAGATGTAACCTTGGGTGCACTCCGGAGAGGTAGTCCTACATATCCAAATCGCTCCGGGATGTGGATCAACCACAAGTTTACGTAAATGTCATGTCCCCCGCACGTCTGGTAATGAATTACTTTATTTTCAAACAACTTTCTCTTTTTGGTGGACAAAAAAAAGTTCTATATATCTTAGTTGTCTACCTCGGTGGTCTTGGGGCAAAGTGCTCGCCTTAGGATCCGATGTTCGTGGGTTCAAACCCAGCCATGGTCGACGGATTTTTCTTGAGCGATAAAAATCCGTAGCACAACTTCCTTCGGAGGGGAAGTAAAACCATCGGTCCCATGTCGATTGTGGCATGTAAAATAACACTGAAAGGTATGTGAAAACACCTTTCCAGCACACTTGGTAGGCCCTTTCGCTCTCACTCATAGAAATTCTCGTGTGCTAATATAATCAGCCGGTTAAGAAAGTGCACGTTAAATATCTAAAATAAATAAATAAAAATGTGCATTTAGTTCTAGCATTTATATTTAATATTCCCTCTTCAGTGGCCAAATGGTCTAAGGCATCACTCTTGGGTTAGACTGACCTGCTGATGACGAAGATATTGGAGTTCGAATCCTGATTGCGTTTACTAAGTTTTTTTTTTACCTAAATGATTTCCCACTCTCCTTCCGCGCAAATGTGGGTAGATTACCTATAAAATGCTTCCTTCATCATCCCCACCCCATTAGAGTAGTTATCATATAGCCTATGCGTAAAACCTGAACAGGTAGAAAGACGCGGTGATTATATAATATTCATACCTTTCCTATACCGTCTTTCTACCTGTCCATGACATTACTCTAATAGGGCAGGGATGACCACTGTACACCCGGTCGGGATTTGAACTCCGATCTCCTTATCATTGGCAGTCCAGTCTATTGTGAGAGTGACCCTTTGAGCACCGAAGAGGGTAACACCTATTTTAAAGGTGAACTGCCTTGTTTAAAATGAACTATCCTGTTTAAAGTAAACTGTCAGATTTAAGATGAGGTATCATGTTCAAGGTGAACCTCCCTTATTAAAGTGAACTATCGTGTTTTTTAGGTCATGTTCAGATGCAATATTATCATTCAAAAGTGTCGTTAAATTAAACAAAAAGGCATACACTGCAATAAACGGGTCTGTTCTCATCAAAACAAAGATAAACACTTGTTGACTCTCAAATGTTAATCCTTTCAACAATCCTCGCGAAGTCGTTATTCGCGTGGTAACAATTTGGTAGATCACGTGGATTATTATATGATTGCTTCTGTGACCTTGTAAATGTCAGGGCGTGGTTGAGCTATGCTCCCACGACTAAAATATTTCACCTCTCTCCCACTGTCCACCTCGCGAGGTTTTCTGCCCAGGGCTGATATCATCGGAGCAGTATGCGTCAAAGGACCAACCACCATGTTATTTAGGATCATATTATGGCTTTTTACTATATCCATATGAGCCTAAGAAGTTTGTTGGTTGAGCTCTTTATGAATAACGCCGCCCAATTTTGGGACGACAGAAAGATTTTTGCTAGTTTGAGAGCTCGTTTTCCACTCTAGCGTTGAAGTCACTAAGCTAATCTGTAATATTTTCTTACTTAGATACAATATTGTAATCGTGATATTTACAACCTCGGGATTATGTTGTTTCGTGACGTTTTATGTGCCTCCTAACTCAAAAAGAGTGGATCTTACAATTATGTGTCTTTCTCCATCTGTGTGTGTGTGTGTGTGTGTGTGTGTGTGTCTACCCGAGGCTACATTCGAAACGGTTTGATGGGTTTCGCTAAAACTCCATTGTTTTTATTTGCGGTACTTAACGCGCACTTTCCGAACTGATTGGTTATATCAGCGCACGAGAATTTTTATAAGCGAGAGAGAAAAGAACAACCAATTGTGCCGGGAAAGGTATTTTCACATACCTTCCAGGGTTCTTTTACATGCCCCAATTGACATGGTACTGACGGCTTTACTTCCCCTCCAAAGGAAGTTGTGCTAATGATATTTATCACTCAAGAAAAATCCCTAGACCCCGACTAGGTTTGAACCCACAAACATCGGGTCTTGAGGCGAGAACTTGACCCCAAGTCCATCGAGGTCGACAAAAACTCAATATTCAGGTGTTATATGCTCATACCCCAAGGTCGAATCGTCATTTTGATATCCAGCCCTAAAAATGATTTAAGGGCAGTTTACTAATAGCTAATTTTTAAAGTGTTTGTTCCTAAATTACTATAGTCTAGACTTTATGAAAAAGTACGTGTGATTCAAGGCTATAAAAAAAAGAGGATCGAGGAGCTAGGGGTGGGGGAGGGCTTCCTTATGTCCATAATACCCAAGTTTGACCTTAAATGGAGCCTAAAATATTTGGTACTTGTATACATGTTGGCCGAATATTGCATTTCTCATGATAGACGTGATGTACTAGGTTGAGCTAGTTTGTAAGTTAAGTCATGTAATTATACAACACTATGCTTAGATACTGACCGTTAAATATTCCCATGAAATAAACTTGATTTATTAAAGAGGTGGCGTAGATGTTATCGAAACGAGGTAGACATTTTTTGCAACCAGTTGGGACCAAAAAGTGGTATCCAAGATTAGAGATAGACGTTATAGCCGCCCTGAAAAACCCTTCCGAAAGTTCGTTGAGAAGTCACGTGACTCCAAGTCACGCACTAAAATAATAATTATTATGATGCGTCGAGGTTAGATTTTTTCCGGGGTTTCATGGTGTCTAGAAAATCATGCTCGCACTCTCGGAAGTGATGTGTACACCATTATGTTGCTTTCCTTTTCTCTCACGAAAAAAAAATGTTTGGTAAACTTTACCACGCCTTGTAACTGATTCTAAAAAATGAACTTACCTCAAAATAAAAATAAAATCTCTCTCGTCTATATTTATGAATTTTTGGGAAATTTTCAACCCAACTCATTTTTTTTATTAAAACTTTTAAAGGCTTATTCTAAGAAGTTGATATTGGGAGGGTAATTTAGAATAGACGTATCTGCATTACTGTGGATAACTGACAGTAAAATTAGACTAATAAAACACATGTGGAAAACCCCCACTCGTTACACCCGATCAAGATTCTAACCTTGAATCTAGCCAATTTTTTTTTACCATCTTGTCTTACTACATGTTCAGGTTATCCCCAGTACACCCAACTGGGATTGGAACCCTGATCGCCCTGTCATTGGCAGTCTAGTATAACATGAGTGACGCCTTAGGCCATACGGCCACCAAAGCAGGTATCTACATAGTAGTAACGCGCAAACTCCCGCAATCTGGCAACTATGCTCCTCAGCCTACCCACCACGCAGATCCTTAAACAGTTTAAATCGTAGTATAAGGGGCTCTGAACACTGGAGCGGATGTACGACTTTGGCTTTACGTAATAGGAACTGCATTGGCATAGGGATAGCGGAAGTGAATACAGCTACCCAACATGGGGGGAGGGGAAATGTCAGCGTAATCACTCCAGATTGATCCCCAACCTGTCAGGTCAATACAGGAATTTAACGACCCCCTTAGCCAACCCTGCCGATGATTGTTTTTAATAGTATTATTATGCTAGGAAGAAACTTTTAGAAAATATAAACATAGACTAAATTTTTACAATCAACATTGATAACATTTTACTATTATTACTGTTGTTGGTATTTATCTCTATAAAAGTGACAGCTGCAGATCACATGACTTGACGTATAAACGTTTGAAAATTATTTTAGTAACATTGTGGCCACAAACAGGTGAAAAAAAAGGAAAGACTTATAAAAATCAAATAATTTTTTATGTCAGGAAAAACTGAGAAATATCCCCAAATTTGACCAGCAAAATAAGGAAAAATCAAGGTATTTAAATTGCTGGCTGAATAAACACATTAAATACGCACTTAAATACTGAAACAAAATTGACATATTCTTTGTTCTCGATGTTGGTAATATGCATTGCTCAGATATGTAATTCTAACATGAAATGTTTGTGCAGTGTTTGTTTTTTGTGTCACAGTGCCACAAATAAACCCTACAAATATGCTTCGGTAATATAATAGACTAAGGCAGGGATGTGCAAACTTACTTATAGGAGGGCCAATTAAATAAAAAATAAAAATTGGGGAGAGAGGGGGGCAAAGATTTTCATTCATTAAATTTGTTTCAAAATTAATTAAAAAAATTACAAACACAGACAATTGACTGACATGAATAAATTTTAAAAAAATGATAATGTATAGTAATAATAAATCCCTTAGTGGCTTAATATATATTTTAAGTTCGTCCAGAAGATTTATATGATGAGGTGTGAGATGAGTGAAACTGTGAATGAGCTTCCAGCATTGTTTTATAATTTGGTTTAAACTGTGAGGAGGTTATTCTAAAGAGAGAAAATTAACAATATGTTCATCATTAAGTCGGTTCCTAAGATCATTTCCTCTAAGTTTGATGGTTGAAAACAATTGTTCGCATGAATATGAGGATGAAAACATTACCATATAATGTTGGCCATGATTTACCAATCTTGGAAATTTTGATTTTGGCATGGTTTTATATTAATACAGTTTTGTTGTGTTTAAAAAAGTTTGCTTCACAACGCAACACATTTAAGATTTATCCCGCGGGCCGGATTGAACACACCGGGACGTATTTGGCCCGCGGGCCATAGCTTGCCCATCCCTGATCTAAGGCGTCACTCTCGTAATATACTGGATTGCCGATGTTTAGAAGTTCGGGGTTTGAATCACTGTCGGGTGTACTGAGGGTGGGTCTTCCTAAATGGTTTTCCACGCAATTGCGGGTATAATTTCCCTAATTCAATCTTCCTCATCCATAACACATATGCGAACCCGAACGGGTAGCAAGATGCAGTGCTAAAAAATATCTAAAACATTCAATACTTGAAAAAATCTTCTAAATATATTTATGTTTAGAAATTGATTGCATTTATTTTTAATATGTGATCAATGCAAAAAAAACAACAACCTCTTCATTCACTAAGGAAAATGGAAAAAAATGGTAAATCAGGGTGAAATTGGAAAACGTTCTTCGGAAAACCTGTAAAATTCGTGAAATTTTAAAATATTAGTTGTCTACTCTAACTACACTGAGTAACTTTAATAACTGTCAAAAAAAAAAGGTCCCTAGCTATCTGAATCATGCTTTAAATTCAGCCTACGTCTTTATTCTAGCAGTAACACCAAAAAGCACTAGTTTAAAATCCAACAACATAATGTCTGACGTCACTAGTGTTACCTTTACACAAATTGTCTCCATGGCACTGAATAGCGAGTGTATCAGTAGCCCAACTACAAAGCAATCTACCCCTGGCATGACGTATTGCTATAATAGTGATATTATACGTCACGAACAAAACAAGTCGAGGGAAGATTACTCTACCGTCAGATATTAATACCACTCTCGTCCGAAGGACGTGAACCGTATCATTTTCTCCACGTTTCCATACTTGAGGAGACAACATAACGAGGTTCAACGAATGACAGTGACTTACCGTACTCGGTTTAATGTGACGACAAACCACGGCGTTGACGCAGCGAAATGTTGGTCACAAAGACGCGGCGCTTTGGTATAAGTTGGATAGTCGTGAAATAGCTCTTTTCACTTCGTCCTCAAAACTAATTGACAAAATAATATGTTTTTGGGGAGTGGAGAGGGGATCCGTCATTCTCTACACCTTGACAACTGCAAGATATAATATCTCACCTCTGGTCCAGAACCTGTATGGAGCTCCCTTGCACCATGTGTATCATTCTCTACACCTTGACAACTGCAAGATATATCTCACCTCTGGTCTGGAACCTGTATAGAGCTCTCTTGCACCATGTGTATCATTCTCTACACCTTGACAACTGCAAGATATAATATCTCACCTCTGGTCCGGGACCTGCATGGAGCTCCCTTGCACCATGTGTATCATTCTCTACATCTTGACAACTACAAGAGATGTCAACTCTGGTCTTGAACCTGCTTGCAACCTCCTTGACCCACGCTGCCTGGAGGATCATCAACTGCGCGGTTATCCTTGCAGTTACCGGTGCTGTTGCTACCGCTGACCTGTTTCCACGCAGCGATCATCTGGTGGCTGAAAGGTGTTGGGCAAAGGAATAATAGGAGCTGCGTTGTGAAATAAAACTCTTCTGAATGATGACTTTTCAAAAACCGAACAAAGAAATTCAAATGTCAACCGTGCCATTGCTGCAATTTGTTTTTTTTAGTTTATCTTTAGTGTATTTCTAAGACGAACCGTGTTAAATGAAATAATCCGTTTACGTTTTTACTGTCTGATTTCCACAGGAAGCTCGTTATTTAAAAATTGGAAAATCATTTTGCCACAATAGCAGAAATAAAAATATTACTAATTGAAGGATATAGGCGAAAAAGGAAAAAAAGTCTAATTTAGTTAGTGCATCCATTTGTTGGACAATCAATCATAATAACTTTTTAATGCACTTTAGATTATGGATCAAAGAGGTCTTTGTCATATTTAAATTAATTAAAAGAAAGTATTTACTGTGGTCATAAGGGGGTTTGAGATATAAAAGTGGTTCTAGAAGATGTGTTTAATGTGACTTTACACTTATTCCCCCCTGTACCCTTCAATTATATTTATATTCTTAGTCCGTTTATTTTGTAAAGAGAAAAAAAACTAGACAGGAAGTATTATTGGAAGACTTAGAAACATTTTTAGATTAACTTTTTAATTAATAAATCAAATAAGACATTAATTTGGCATTCAAAAATTTTTGTTGAATGCCAAATTTTAGTGATTTTCAATCAATGTCGGTGGTTGTAAGTGGGCTTGCTATAAAAACCATTGTTTAGACGGGGTTGTATGGAACGCGAGAAAAGTCAGTATTTTTACAGTTATTATAGCAAAACTTTTTTTGTCCAAAATAAATAAAATATTGCTTCAGTAGGAACGTTTAGTTTAATTTTCTTCACGCGGTGATGTCAACAAGTGGTTGAACACCTTTCATGTGTACAGCGGTATTAGATGAGAAACTTTTTAAACGAACAGAAAAAGTTGTCATTAAATTCCAGGACACCCTTGACAGATATTCAACAAATGTTGACATCACCGCGTGAAGAAAATTAAACTAAACGTTGCTACTGGAGCAATATTTTATTTATTTTGTACAAAAATTTTGACCAAAAAATACTGCAAAATCACTGGTATTTTCTCACGTCCTCTTCCACCTTATTTTAATGCAAAGTATTTTTTTTAATAGCTGGTATTTTTTAAGAGGATATAAAAATGTCTTTGAAATATCAAAACCTTATTTCAAATCTAGATTTAGATTTTTTACACTAATAAAATATTAATAGTGGTAATAAATAGGAAATATACATAAAAAAACAAAGTAACACAAAGTAAAAAAAATATCTCTAAGATAAATTGAAGATTCCACTGACTGGTACTTGTTAAAATATCTTTCTGAATCGTAAGATTGCGTTGAAAATCAATTTTCTACTTAATAAAAAAAAACTTTTAAATTATATTTGACGTTTCGTTTCGGATCAAGGCAAACCTTTGATGGTAAAATAGCCATTATTCATCCATTCTACATCAGCTATGGTTCTTGAACTTGGTACAGCCGGAAGTACGACAGAAAAAACACAATTAATTATAATCGCAGGAGAAATAACTCAGACTGAAAGTTGCTATTTGTCACAGTTTACGAACCCATTCTTATTTTTATTTCAATAAAAATAGCATGAGAAAGTGAGTGAAGGTGAAATCCAATTTTCATAGGATTGTCCTTTTATATACATTATTAATTTATAAAGCACAAGACAAGAACAAACTTGATTTTAGAATTGGTTATGTTTATCTTATGTTCGTGGTTCGAATCTGGTTGGGTGTGCTGAGAAGAATTTTCACTTAATGTATTTCCTCTTTAACTCTACTCAAATCTGTGTACATTTTATTTAATATCTACTGCTCTCATCCTTTCCCCATTAATAGTGTATTTAAATGCGTAGGCTTATAGCCCGGACGGGTAGTAAGATACGGTGGAAAGCTAATTATTTTAATTTGACTATATTCACCACAGAACAAAGGCCGCATAGTCTAGGCGTCACTCTCGCAATAGATTGGACTTTCGATGATGGGGAGATCGGGATTCGAATACCAGGTGGGTGTACTTAACTGGTTTTCCACTCTCCCTCCACGGAAATGAGCGTCACTTCCTTTAATATTTAAACTTCCTAATTCCTAGCTCATTGGAGTAATTAGTACAAATGCGAATAAACCTTACGGGTAGTAAGACGCGATGCTAAAAAAAAATTGTCCCACTAAAATAGCCAATTAGATCCCTTCAAACTATTTTATTTTTAGTTTATATATTTTCAGTCAGCCCAACTGAGTTATTAGCGCTTTGAACCTCTTCATCCAGTCATATCTTGCTAGATAAATCACCCCTTGAAGTTTCCTGCAGAAGTAATAAGCTGGTGGATGTTCTCTTAGCTCTCTCAGCCTATTGTCTTAGCTGACAGTCTTAGCTTTGCGACTGGGTCAAAACTCGTAAGATTTGTGAAACGAAATAATATTTATGGTTGCAAAAACATTTCAACAAAGAGCATTAATGAAATAATATATAATGCTACAGAACCATAGAACATAGCAATTAATTTCAATTTTTAAAGACCTCCATAAATAATAATATATTTATTTGCATATAGCTCAGAAACTATTAGTCTGAAAAAAATTTTAAAAAATATTTCAAATAAAAGGTTTTTGTTTTTAATATGCTAGTACTAAAACTTACAGTGATAAGTTATTTCGTATCTGAAATAGTTGCGAAGATATGATCAAAATTGGAAATGTTTGCTTATTAAAGTACCCTCAAATTAATTTTCACGGGAAAATGAGAGTTTCTAATCTAATTTGTTTGTAAACAATCCCTAGATACCAAATTTAATCAAAATCGTTAGAGCTGATTTTTTTTTTTTTTTTGTCCTTCAGTAATTAACTACCTTTAAGGGCTGGCTATCTAATTCCAAAAATCCCTCGGAGGAAACCAATGAAAACCCCAGATACCAAGTTTTAGCCCGATCAGTAAAATTATTTCGGCTATAGGCCAAGATACAAACAGACAAACGGCATCGCAAAAATAACTTTTTATGTTTCAGGATGTCATTAAACTTCCGAAATTTATCAAAATCTTGTTCAATTTTTTTTTTACAATCACAATACTTCTTTCTCCGAGGGGTCGAGAGAAAGTAAAAGTTAAGATAGTTTGTAAGTTGTAAGCTTGATAGAATCACTTTGTTTATAAATCGCTCGTTAAATACACTGGATGGGAGAATGTAGCGTGGGGGAGTTTCCGTTGGTGACGGTTGGTGACCTCAACGCCTGAGGAGAGGAGCTTGGTGCTAGCTCGCGTTGAAACTTTGAAAGTTTTGGAGACAGTCGTACGTAGTGAAGGGAATTAAAAGGAGGGGGAAGGGGGCTTCCGTCACTTTCTAACGCGGGGTTACAGTTCCGACACGCAGTGACCATTTAAAGTCACTAAAATACCAACGACAGGTAAAATGAACATCTTTTGGTAGTCTCTAAACTTTGTGGAGCGTTTTATTCCGAAAGCCGATGCACAGTCAAATTTTCATATCTGGTAGAAAGACCGTATTTATAGCCTAGTCTCGGAAGTCAACCAATATCATTAGGGCTGTATTTATAATATAATTTTGGGAGTCAACCAATATCCTTAGGACCGTATTTTTAGCCTTGTCTCGGGATTCAATCCAATCTCCCGGTATACGAATAATAAGCAGTTAAGGTCGAAAGGGGGATTGTCTGAAGTCTGAATCCCAACAATATATATGGCCCCAAACCCTCCCAAGCTCTATACCCGAGTAGGTTCCAAAATGTAACTTATCACTCACTGATTTTGAAATTAGTTCTCTTTCATCGAATGGTAAACTTATGCTCTGGAGTACTCGTGATGTGTTTTGTTCTGGAACTAAAATTAGAATGTATTGCTATAGCCCGTGAAGAGATTAGCTACATAAAAAGGTTAAATGATTGGTCATCAGGAACTATTGTTGCTATCACAAGTCAAACTGAAATGAAAGTTTTAAC
>CABFWB010006076.1:0-18343 GCA_902151455.1 Timema bartmani
TGATTTACTGAGCTTGTGACGTCACTCAGTACACAAGACAACAATGTAAAGAAAATAGTAGGTAGCGCCAGATGGAGAGATACATGTGATTTACTGAGCTTATGACGTCACTCAGTACACAAGACAACAATGTAAAGAAAATAGTAGGTAGCGCCAGATGGAGAGATACATGTGATTTACTAAGCTTGTGACGTCACTCAGTACACAAGACAACAATGTAAAGAGTAGGTAGCGCCAGATACACAAAGCTATATGGAATACAAAACTAAGTAGTTAAAAATCATCATTTTTAAATTTTCAAATAGTAAATAAACCCTTAAAATACACATCTATGTTCAATTAACGTCATTATTCTTCTTATTTAAAACAATATGTATATGTTGCTGGTTTATTACTAAAATATAACTGCTGTGTGACGTAATCAATGGCATAATCAAATTACTCTTGAGTGGCGCTGCCTTTATTTTTTATTTGCATCGGTATAGTAATTTATCTATAAACATTGAGCTTTGGCAAAACGTGGCGACATAGGTAACTCGCAACAACACATGTTTTTAAAGTTATTTAGCTATAATGGGCTTTCCGTGATTGAGATTTCCTGAATAGAGTGGACTTGTGATCTTCCATCACATGATTTCCAACCCTCCACCTCTATACACACCCCTTTGAATTTAATCCGAATTAAAGTGATTACAGATAAATATAATTTTGTAGGCATTTAATTTTAATTTACATTGTATTTTTATCTTTAATAAATTTTTTTACATAACCATAGACTTATAATAAACACTGGATCTTTCATTACAACGCTCTGCACATGGCTTCGTATTGTTAGGTGTTCTGTCTTACGACAGATCCATTCCTTTCGTCAGTGAACTTAGACCGCCAATGCACCCTGTCCTCTGCCTCCTCCTTCAGCTCCCAGAATTTTCTTCTTTCTTTCAAGTCATCCAATATTTGAATCCTCCTCCTTCCTAAACTCCTATTTCTCTCAACCTTTCCTTCTATGACGTCATGCAGAAGACAGTTCATCCTAACGATGGCTTATTCCAAAATAAAGGACTCAACTTCCTTATAAATATTTTAAATTGTCTTTGATTAGACACAATTTTGTTCATATCATTGGAAATTTTTTTTTAATAATAATTATTATTTAAGGTGCTTGCAGCTATTCTTTATGTTGATAGGTAAAAGTAAGAGTCGCCTAAGAAAGATCTTTAAACAATAATGTACGATTTATTTCTGTAATGCTTTTGTCGGCCAAGTATTTCAATTGTTATTTGAACTGTTGTCATGGAAGTCCAGAGAAGGTACATTAACAATTGATAAAAGCGAGATAGATTAACAAATAAGTCCCTGACAAAAATATTTATAGCCTTTATTGTTGATCGAAAAATGTATTATTTTTACTTTGAAATGTAAATTTGCTCATCAAAGTAGTTCTTTAGCCAAATAACTCTTTTTAATTGCATACGTAACTTAAGAGTGTGTTTTTTTTTTATCTGACAGTAAAAATACTAGCATGAGGCAATTGTTTGTACACCCTTTGAGCCATTGCGATGTAAATGCAACTCCAAAACTTCAAAATCACTCAAATAATTCTAAAAAAAATGTTTTAACACCATTCGGATCATACGCTTATGTAATTATCACGCTAATGGTTTTAGGTATTAGGAAGGAGGTTATATTTATAGGAAGTGTACCCGCATTTGCGTGGAGGAAAAGTGGAAAACCATTTAGGAAAAGCCACCCTCATTACACCCGACCGAGATTCAAACCTCGATCTCACCGTCATCGGCGGTCTAGTCTGCTGTGAGAGTAGCGCCTTAGACCATGCGGCCACCGAAGAGGAGGGAGGGGTTTATTAATGACTTTTCTAAAGGTTAAGGGTGATGTTAATACCCTAGAATAAATAACCTCTGCTGATAGTTCGGGAAAAATCAGTGTATCTTCCCGAGGATCGAACCGTGACCTTTCTGTCAATGGCGAACAAGGGCAACTCACTCGGATACTGTTGTGCATTCTCTGCTTTAGTGCACCCGTGTTTGTGTTGAGCCTCATGTTAAAAAAAAAGGGGAATTAAAATGCCTTAACAATAAATTATTAGAACAATCTGTGTATTAATACTTTGATAATTTGTAAAATAAATAATATATATATCGTTTAAAACTCTTTGACTATATTGTCTCCCTTGACTGTACTTGCGAGCGACAAACTTCACCTTGTTGGCGAGGCAGAGCACACTTTCTGAACCAAACCTTATATCACACGACTTACAAACTAACAACCTCTAGAATAGATGCAATGCTCAGTATTATCCCCGATCATTAGTTCGTTAATGTGAAAGTGTAAATCACCAATTTCAAAAATGATAGCGTTGATAATTAGGACGTAAAAAATCTGGATCGACAAGAAAAAAAAAATATTTATAAAAAAAACCACAGTGCTATCGATATCAGAGACATGGCCGCCAAAAAAGCGCAACTCAACCCCTTGTTTAAAAAAATATTGAAGATTTTTTACGTTGTTATATTTTTGCCTTATAATGGTGTGAGGGGGAGGGTAGGATAGTGCTCTAAATCTGGCCATTAAACCTTACCTTACCTCTGTTCTCCCGGCTTATGGAGGAACTCATTTCTGAGGAGGGGGGAGGACATCACTATCCCCAGATGATAGGACGGTACGCGAGAATGATGAGGTAGAAAGCAGAGAGGACCTACAGTTTAACGTGGGATCCGAACCACGGTGGAGGCCCGGCATTCCACACGTTCACAAGTTGTGATTAATACACGTCTTATCAGAGGTGAAGGAAGGGTTTGGCAATCAGATAAATCTATGCCGGGACCGAGGATTGAACCTCGGACCCCCAGCACAGAAGTCTGACACCTTACCCCTAGAACGCCAGGTCACCTTTTTTTCCTTATTATATTCTTTCATAATTTGTGATATTTAGCACAAAAAAAAAGAAAAAAAGTGTAAGTTCATTGTTTAGATAAAGTGAAAATGTTTCTACTTTAACAATGAGTTTTCCTAAGTACCCCGTCTATACTTATGTTTTTTAAATATTTAGTATAGGTACTATATTTTCGAAAATCTGGACTGGGTCGATCCCCGACTAGTCCGAATTATCCACGCTCTAGTGTAAATGTTTCTGCCATGCCGTGAATTGAACCCGTGTCACCTGAGTTCTGTAATGGCATATAACCCGAGTAGGACTGAGGAATGTAGAATTTGATAAGAAATATGCCCGCATTTACGTGAGCGTGGGAAACTAAAAACTTCCTCAATACACCTGACCAGGATACAAACTATGATCTACTGGAAAGCCAGTCCAACACAAGTTACATATTGGACTATGAGACCACCGATGGGAGTAGAAAAACAATTTTTTGTTGTGAAGACGACGTATTTCTTACCATTGATATTATTCTTTCTTCTTGAAGTCAAGCATCGGAAGGCCACCATCGTAATGATTTTAACAGAATAAAACTTGGTTCTCATAATTTTATTATAATATAGTACCGCGCTACCTCTTTTTGCTTTTATTTTTAGCATAACACCTTACTACCTGTTAAGGTTATTCACTTGAATTTGAACCCGCATCTGCGTGGAAAACCATTTTGGGAAAACCACCCTCAGTATACCCGAACATGATTCGAACCTCGATCTCCCCTTCACCGGAAGTCTGGTCTACCGCAAAAGTAGCATGTTAGACTACGCGGTCACCGAAGCTCGAGTGGATTAAATGTTATTTGTCTATAAATGTCGGATTTTCTTTATTAGTGACCAGCAGAAATACCCCGGGCAATGCTTCTCTTTGATTCAGATGGACAGAAAACAAAATCTTAATTTTATTTCTTCCAACCCAGTTTTTAATAAATCTATAAAAAATCTAATAAATTTAAAATTCCGGTTCCAAATTATACATGTTTGTTCATAGGGGCTACTAATTTTAAAATGTCAGCCATCTTCGTGAGGGACAAACCCTTCATTTTAGTAATAGATTAAAAGTATCTTTACATTGAACAACTTAAAAAAAAAATTTTAAAAAAATTGCTACTTCATTTTGAACTAAGGCATGTTTTGTTTAGCTTTCAACAAAGAACGAGATGCTCTACCCGATTGGACTTGTACTTTTTTATTAAGTCCATTAGGGTGAAAGTGGTAAATTATTGGTATTTTCGAAGCAATATTTTTCTTACCTATTTTTATTAATCCAAGCTGTAAAAAACATGTTAATAAATGCTACATATGTTAGATACAATGAAGTTTGTGATGTAATTGAAACTTTATGTACTTTGTAAAAAAAAAAAAAAATTGACAAAAAATCAAACTGTTGTTGTAAATATTTTGCAGCAAAATGCAGAAAGTGTACATGTACATTTTTACAAAGCAATGAATTTATTTTCCTATTGTAAATATGACCACAATGTAAGAACAAAAATGTGATGGATGTTTCTAATTTTACTGTGGAATAATAATAATAAAAAATGTTGTTATAGAATATTTGTAGACTTTGTATAAATATGAATTATGAAATGTTAATAAAGAGAAATAAATTATGTATTTAAAACATAATCTTTTGGGGACACCCTAAGTATTATTTTATGATTATTGAAATAATTAAGAATTCCAAATGATTACTTTTTGTGAGACTTTTGTAGAATATATTACAAATCAATTATTTAATTCTCAGCATGAAAAGTTTTACAAACAAAACCAGAAGTAGATTTAACAATAGACTACTATAGTTTGTTTTTCTTATAACTTCTTGGGCGGTTGGTCCAAGGCAGAGTTTTTCAAACTGTGCTTTGCGAAGCCCTTGGGCTTCACCATAAATATATCAGGCTTTGTGAGGAAATTTTAGAATATTATTAATATTTAGTACTGGCTCTCACTACCCATTTGTGTTATACGCTTATGTACTAATTACGCTAATGGTTTTAGGGGTTAGAAAGGTTATACTCACAGAAAGTGTACCCGAATTTGTGTGGTGGGAGAGTGGAAAACTATTTTGGAAAAACCACCCCCAGTACACGCGACCGAAATTCAAACCCCGATCTTCCTGTCATCGGCAGTCTAGTCTAAGAAGAGAGTGACGTGTTAGACCATGTGGCCACCGGAACAAGTTATTCTTTAGGTAAATTTAAACTTTGTTCACTTTTTTAAGTCTGAAAACAATATGGGGCTGTGAAAAACAAACGAGTTATAACAATGAGGTCATAATATTATTGTTACACCTTTTCCAAAATTGTGGGCACCCTTAGCTTGGGTAGTGTGGGTTACAAGAAGTAACTTAAACTACTATATAGTCTTTATTTATAGAATGCTACTACATCCATGACTGATTCCAGCCTGTGGTCAGTTTTTTATTAAATCCGTATAATCTCCACTATCGGCTGGCTAGCTCTGTCATAGCTTCATACGACTTATAATATAACTCAAGACTAGGACAGACACAACATCCAGTCCCCAGCCATTAATTCGTCACTGTGAAAGGGTAAACACACATTTCACCAATATTAATTTTCAGCCATGCCGGGAATTGAACCCGGGACCCCTAGCTCTATAGACACACGCTACCAACCGAGCTAAGGTGTTGGTCTGTCTCTATAGAATGTAAGTAAATTTATTTTGTCGATGTTCACTATCTCAGGTTTAATTTGGTGAAAATATGGCTTGGGTATTATTTTTTATTTTTTTCTAAATAAATAACGCCACGAGAAAAACATTGCTTTATTATTTAAAACTTAAAAAATGTATTTACATTATTTTTATATTTCTTTAAACGGCATCAACGGGAATCTTCTTCAAGCATGCTTAGATGACAGCCTTTCTTCCTGAGTTTAAGATGTGCCTGCAATAATAATAAAAAAAATAAAAACTAAGAGAAATACAATAATTTACAATAAACACATAACGCAACTATAATATACAGAGAAGATGAAGCTAGAACAGGATAAAATTCACACTAGAATCATAAAATTATTGTATTTACAATAACTGGAGGATTGATATTATCATGGACTCAGTTGGTGTTGAAATATTTCATGGTCGTAATGATCCGCAATGAAATAGTCAATGTTGTTCAGGCTGCGTTCCCATGGGGCGCGAACAACACTAAACGAGGCATTTAGTTTTAAGTTTGGTGGAACCTAAGATTTATTTCCTAACGAAATGAAATCAAGTGAGTGAATTAATGATTGAGGATTTACTGCGAACACAAGCATTAATAGTTGCACCTGTGGTAAACACAAGTCTAGGTGAGAGATTGCGTGCAGTACCTGAATGATCTTACTGAACTCTTGCCTCTGCAACAGTGTGTACGCGGTGTTTAGGTATTGCACTATGGTGTTGTGGAACACATCCCCACCGTAGCTGAACAGATCAATCCCTAGCTCAAGACCTGTGCCAAAGTCACACTCGTCGGTGGCGATGCTAACCGCAGTCAAGACCGGCTGGAGCTTGCCTAAACACGAAGTGCGCTCAGCGTCGGACGTGCTATCCGCCACACGCTTCAAAAGGCGCTTCAAACTAGCTGCAACATCGACAAACCCATTGGAGTTAATTTCAATTATATTTTGAGGTATTTAACTTGCACTTTCTGAACCGAATGATCATATTAGTACATGAGAATTTCTATGAGCGAGAGCGAAAGAGCCTATCAATTTTGCCGGGAAAGGTATTTTTACATATCTTCCAGGTTTTTTTTACATGCCACTCTCTACATGGGACCAACACATTAACATAATATTAAGAATTTAATGTTAACCACAGATCAAACAAAGGTTTTAAAATAAAAACATGGAAAATATTCTAAATAGGATCTTCTGTGGTGAAAAAATAAAGTAAATAAAAAGAATCTGTTGTTGAAGGTCAATGACAAGTTTTCTACTCCCCATTAAGCATCATTAAGGAATCGTAAATCAAGCAAATGTCTGTAACTAACAATGTAAATGAGTTTAAATGAAATCAATTAAAACTATAATAAATTACCGTCATCTTCAAGCAGCTCTCGGTATCCTAGATCAGATTTCTTATCAACAGGGACAACAATTCCAGCTTTGTGAAAGGTTTTCGCAACAACTTTTCGCTCCCTTGCCTTCATTTGCGAGGTGGACACGTCCAGGGTAAAGTTGTTTCTCTTAGCCCAGGACTGTAGAGCATTCTGGAGTCGAGAAACTTTCATAAGAATAAACGGACCACAAGTTTTCTTCTTGGATTCTAAATAAGAACTGAAATAAAATATCAAATCTTCATTTCATGTTCTCTATAAGCATCAATATAATAATTCTGAATATTAACTAGCTCATGGTATTGCACATTTTCAAAACTGTCCGTTAACATGTTTTTAAGTTTTATCAATGTAAAATGATATAAATACTGCAAGTTTCGACCCAATATGGCAATTTTTTTTTAAAAACAAATAACTCTTTAGGCGGCATAAAGTAATTTATCTATGTTTATATTCTCAGGACACCAAGTAAAAATGTTGTAGAGTATGGAATCTAACACACTTACTTTTTTTAGTACCGCATCTTATTTCCCTTTCCGGTTATACACTAGAAAGTGTATCCGCATTTGCATGAAGGGAGAGTATAAAACCACTTAAGGAAAACCACCCTCATTGGACCTGACCGGGATCGAACCCCGATCTCCACATCTTCGGCAGTCTAGCCTAACACGAGAGTATATTGTTAAACCGTGTTGCCACAGAAGCAGGTGAGTTATTAAAAGAAGGTACAAGAACTCACTTGATGGCTCCAAACAAGTTTTCAGCCACGGGGACGATGATGCAGCTCACCGCAGCACAGTTGCTGGCTACAAAACATGGCGGGGATTGAGGATCATCTCGGTAATAGCCCATGTGAAAGAGTTGTTTGTCGTCCCCTCTAACGATGGTCTAAACAAGAAGAAGAGAGTTGGGTCAATTTTAACATAAATAGACGATAGTTACAGTACTATCCAGATACGGAGAAACTTTTCTGTCGGTTGTAGGAGCGAGGGAGCCTATTTAAACAATATTCATACGATTTTACTTAGTCGAGTGAGCTGTAATCATCACTTTTGATAGATGCAGTAGAGCGTCGATAATACGGATCAACAAGAAAAAATATTATTTATAAAAATAACCACAGTGGTATCGAGATTCGAGATGCCAATAGTGGTATCGATAGAGTGGGAAACAAGGCCTGGCGTCAATGCGTCAGTCCCGTATATCGAGGCTGACGGTCTATACCGGATGGATCTGGGAGGGGAGTCACAACGGTCATCTGCCTACCAGTCAGTTCCTGTTCAGTTCATTTGCGTGGTCGTAATTGTTGTGTGTCCTGTTTGGTTATATTGAAAATATGCTTTAAATAAAGTGAAAATGTTTCTACCTTAACATTGAGTTCTGTAAATATCTCATATATGCTTTTATTTTAAAATTTTTGGTATAGGTACTGTATTTTCAAAAATACAGACTGTGTCAGTCGCCAATTAGTCCAGACTATCAATGTTCTATTGTAATTAAAATTGCAGAAATAAACAAGAAATTAAGCTCTTTGAGATGATGTGAATTATCGCTATTTTAAATAAAGTTTCCAGAGTTGTTAAGTTTAATGTTGTGTAATGTAATGGGTGTGTACCCCATTTGGGCAGTAGGTATAATACATCTCATGTATGGCCCCACGGCCAATTCCCCAAGAACTTACGTGACCCTCAGTCCAGAGAAGGTTGGACATGCCAGCTCTAAGACAAAGATTCGGAACTGCCGGGAGCATTAGACCACAAGTATTTGATAGAATTCTTCACCATTGAAGTTTAAGGCAAATTTTAGGGAAGGAAATTCACCAGCATTTTCATAGAGAGAGAGAGAGAGAGAGAGGGGGGGGATTGAATAATAAGGGGAAAAAAAAATGCTTTCAGTGCATCCAGTCAGAATACGAACTGAACCGAGAACTTGGAACACACGAGTTCCTGAACTTAGTGAACTCCAAATTACTCAGTGACCCCAAATATTGTAGAGTTCTGTTAGGAAGAACAGTATTTTATGGTTACAAAAGTTACTAGAACAATTTTAATATCTGAATCCAAAATTTATCAAGATTCAAAATTTTGAATTTAATTCGAATCTTCTAATATTAAGATTCAAAATTTCAAATTGAATTGGAATATTACTAAGATTCAGATTTGGATTGATAATTTTGAAGGTTCACACAGGCTTAGACTGACTATATTATATTTATTAAAATATTATAGTTTGTTAAAAATAGAGGAGCTAACCAGAAATAAGCAGAATTTCAATGTTTGGTTCGAAATAGATCTTTACTGAATGGACCAATGAAGCTGGTTGTTTGGTGCTAGACAAAGAAGATTCTCTTGATATCATGTAATAGAATTACCTGGAACTCCGGGGGGTCGTAGTAATATCTCCAGTGTCTCAGGTAGGAAGACAATCTTCTATTTTTCACTTTCTTCAGATCACCTGACAATACATCGAATGGTCCGACAAGATAGAGTCCAAAGTCCTTGAAAGCCTCTAAAATCAAATAAAAATAACTCAATTACACATGAAGACTTTTTTTTAGCACCGCGTCTCACTACCAGTTGGGGCTACACACACATACTAATTATGCTAATGGTGTTATGGATTTGGAAGGTTATATCTATAGAAAGTGTACCCACATTTGTGTGTAGAGAGAATGGAAATCCAATTTGGAAAAACCACTCTCAGTACACCCGACCGAGATTCAAATCTCGATCTCCTCATCATCGGGAGTCTAGTCTACCGCGAGGGTAGCACGTTAAACCAAGTAACCACCGATGCGGGTAGCAAAACAAATTATCAGCACATTTAAATTAAGTGTAATTTTAGTAGATGATAGAATTTTGATAAATAGGCCTTAACTATGCGGTAACCATACAAATGTTCAACTGGAGACGTTGTACCAATTTTTATATTAAATGTTTATAAAATATGAAGAGTAGCCAACCTGAAGGTTTGTCTTTGGAAATATTTTCGCAAAAAGACCAGAAACTATAGAAATCCTCTGGCATTTCCAACAAGAATTTTTGTTTGATTGACTCTCTCACATCTTCTGGTGACGATGGAATATTATCTTCACCGTCCTCCGAACTTTTATCACCTTCCTCCTTGCTAGTTACGGGACCTTCCGACGACCCTTCATTTCCAAGCGTACAAGTTTCTTGAGCGATTGTTTGTTTTACAGGCTCATCAGTAAAAGTTTTATTTAACTTTGGAGGAGTTTTAATTTTATTTGGTGGTGCCTCAGTATTATTTTCAGAACTAGTGGAACATTCATTTTTGCATTTCATTTTCGTGTTTTTCTTAACACTGACTTTTGCCACCAATTTATGTTTCTTAACAGGTTTTTTGACATCATCCAACTAAAAAAACAACAAAATTCAAAGTAACTAGTAAATAGAATAGTATTCTGTATCATTAAAGAAATGGTAAAAACCTAAGAATAGAGGCAATCCCCCTAATAAAAGGAGGTAGGTAAATAATTGATTGTTTTAGGGTAGATTGATGATCTCAGAAAGTGTGCAAGTGAGAGGAGAAGAATAGAAGAAATCAAAGGAGGAATAATGGTGGAAGGATAGAAGAAGATGGAGGCATTTTACTAAACTGACCCGGCCACAGGCTAGAAACAGTTGATGATGATGATTGATCTCTTAATTTATCTTACAAAATGATAAACCCTTTATTACATTTTAAAGTATAACTTTACAGTCGCACTGAATATGAGAGGTTTTAAAACACCTTTCACTAATTGATATTAACTAATCAATTTTTAATAGATTGATGGTACAAATAATCTAGCCCTCCTGTATTTAAATGTGAATAAGCCTTACCACATTTTGACTTTGATATAAACATTACAATTTAAAGAAATACACTTTGAAAAAACAACAACTCTGTGATGTCGGCCCACAATCAAACCATGCCGACTAATCGGCTGCCATCTGTTGGGGAAGATAGTGCCAACTTATGTGGGTGGAAGCTATCATGGGGTCAGCACAATGGAACCTCGGGGAGTTAATCTTAGTTTTCTAGACCAGAGCTGCTACTTTTTTTAAAATTCAAGTAGATCCTCATTTGACCTCACTACTGGCCCCGTGGTGTAGTGGTCAATGCACATGGATAAGAGCCCAGAGGTCCTGGGTTCAATTCCCGGCTGATATTGAGGCTTTTTCCCAAAAGGGAAATAACTACCAATGTCATCAGGGTTTGGTTAGTTAGGTAAAGTTAGGTTGAGATATGCATTGGGTCGACCCAGTCATATATACTACCTTCATCACCTCCTCTCAATGAGACACGGAAAGAACCTCCACGGAAAGGAAACTTACAATTAGTACATTCGGGCGTCCCCTGGACGACTGTACATTAGTACTGGATAATCTTTACACTAATCCGACACTTTAGCTCAGTCGGTAGAATGTCTGTCTACTGAGCTAAGGGTCCCGGGTTCGATTCCCGGCATAGTCGAAAAATTTATCATTGGTGAAATGTGGGTTTATCCTTTCACAGTGATAAATTAACTGCTGGGGACTGGATGTTGTGCCTGTCCTATTGTTAATTTAAATTATAAAGACATATGAAGCTATGACAGGCCTAGCAAGCCGGTAGTGGAGAATATATGGACCCAGGCCACAGGCTGGAATGTAATGTAATGGATGTAAAAAAAAGTTTTCAACCCAACTTATATGAGGGCCTACTAAATTTCCCAACAAATAATGTTAGGGCCTATTTATTTGTATTAGTAGATAGGCTTTTAGGTCTAATCATTTTTATTTTGAAAAACATTTTATTCAAGTTACTCATTGGATCAATGATGTGGAGAAGACCAGCTCTGGTAGAGTTACCAAGCCAAATTCAAGCTGGATGAAAATTACTTTTTATAAAATGATGTTAAATTGAGTTTGGTTCAAGGGTTTGTAAGTTCTCTTTTAGTGCAGTCTCTGGTGTTACTAAGCTTAAGAACAGTCATGTTAACGACATAATAGTGGTATCAGTACTGGTAATAGCAGGATTGCCAACTCTCTAGTCTCAAGTGATAGTACACAGACCTTAAATGGATCGTATTTTTGTAAGGCAGAATACCACCTAGGTTTCTAGAATTATATCTATATAACTTTTTTTTAGCTAAACAGGCACTTAATAAAAAAGTGGGATACTAGCTTTTAGGTCCACAATGAAGGCTAGATCAATCTGCCTATTTTTATGCTACTATATTAATAGTTAGTGCAATATTGTGTTGCTAATTAGCAGAGCCCCAGGATACTTTTTTTAAATTTCTCAATATTTGAGTCTACATGTGTTCAATAAAATTACAGTACAAATATAAAGTATCCAGATCGTAGTTGTTAAAGCCGAGTCATAGCTTTACTAGTAGATAAGGCGATATTAATTAAAGTATCAAGCTTTAGGGGTATAACTCTCAAATAGCCCCCCATCCCCTTTTTAATACTTGTGGCCAGGGGTACAGTCTTGTTCGAGACGTATGAAATAACAAAGTAAACAAACCAGCTCTAATTCTCTCTTTGGGGGATGATTGTACTTCTTATGATGTAATTCGTTCTTCTGATAGCACTTTGAACCATATTTACAAGGAATACGTTTGTCTTTTTCATTTGACTCCATGGTTGATGGTTGGCAGTGCACAGTTATTTTAATATCAAATAATAATGAATTAAGTATATTTGGTTATGTGCAGTAAATGATGTCGTCATAACCAGACATTACGCGCCATATAAAACAGGTTACCCAGTTAACCTATTTTTGAGAAATTCTTTAAAATATTTCAAATTTCCCTAAATAAATATTTCCTTTGGACACTGAAACTTTAAGTTGGCCTAGACTTTGGTGCTATGTGGATGAACTAATTATTATAGAACACGACTTCCAAATAAACTTAAGAATTTTCAGAAGCACCAACAACACTTTTTTTTGTCTTGACTTTTTCAGTTATTATTAACTTAATTCATGCTACAGACTAAACTAGAATATTGAACACCGTTTACGTAAACACTAAATACTTTTGTAAAATAATAGAAAAAATCTCTATTTGTTAAAATTAAATGGTTTATGATGTCTGTGTTATTCGACGATACGAAGCCAAAAGTTATCATTCTACCAATGTAGACATATTTTCATCCACTGTTTCCATTAAAGGCCTCACTTTTGAGCTATGTATTACAGATAGATAAGATGAGCAGTCTACCCCTTTTTAAATCTTTGCTTTGAACTATATCACGCATACCTCTGAACTAGTTCAGAAGGAAGAATACGGTTCGTTCTTTTGTAACACGTGTATCGCGTCAAAAGAATGGATTGAAGCGTTTAAATTTGTTGTTTGTGCTATCTAAATATTCTATAACAGTCAAATATCTTTTTTAACTAAGTGGCATTTTCCTATGTTCCACCATTGATAAAAATGGTAATATAATGAACGAAATAATTAATAGTAGGCATAATTTAAAGTTATGAAGAGAATGGTATTTCAATATGTTACCCATTAGATTTTTGTTATGATATCATTAATCGGAAATTGTATGAGTTTACAGGGTTCTCTCAATGGATAAAGTCAAACATATTTAAGGCCCCAAAACTTTAACATATATGTAAAACAGGCGTAGGAACATTTTCGTTTAGCCCAAAATTTGGTCCTTATATATAGAGTATGCCAACACCTCAACATTTGCGAAAGGCAATTTGATTTTAAAATTATTTTATGTAAACGTAATAGTTAGTAGCTGTCCCCAAACAGGCACTCAGAATTGGTGCCTTCAGCTCAGCCCTATCTCAATTTTTAGGAGGGGTTGGCAGACCATAAGCCCCTCTCCTGTTAGGCTATAGTATGCAAACCATTTATTTTTGAAAAAACTATATTGAAAAGAAAACTACCAGACAACTTTATTAGATAACTAAATTTTACATAACTCTTAACCTCTTTGATGACTGTGTGGTCTAACGCGCTACTCTCATGTTTGACGAAACTGTCGACGGGAAGATTGAGGGGTTGAACCTCGGTCTGGTGTACTGAGGGTGGTTTTCCCAAAATGGTTTTCCACTCTCCCCCCCACACACATGCACGGCCACTTCCTTTAAATATAACCTTCTTATTCCCTAAATCCATTAGCATAATTAGTACATAAGCTTATAACCCGAATGGGTAGTAAGATGCGATGGTAAGCGGTAATCACTGTTATTAATTGATTCATATTAAAAATAACCATAAAACTATCAATAAATATTATCAACACCGTCAAGATAATAACCTACTTTGTTTTCAGGCCACCAATCTTGATCGTAAAGGAACATTCAAGGTTGAATACCTTCAAAAGATTGAGCATGAAGTTCAAGCAAGATGGGAAAAAGAGAAGATCTACGAAATGGATGCTCCGAAGAAACCTCGAGACAGTCCCGATGAAAAATTTCTTGTAACTTTTCCCTTTCCGTACATGAATGGTAGACTTCATTTAGGTCATACTTTTTCCCTTTCGAAATGTGAGGTAAGAATCTAACTCGCTGAGCTGCCATTTTTCATGTGAGTATGATAAGGTGGGTATGTAGTGAACGTGAAAAAAGGGCAGTGTTTTTGCATGTTTTATATCATAACATTTTTTTCTGTCAAAATATATCATGTTGCTTCAGTACAAATATAGAGTTTAATTTTCTTAGCTTGGGGATATCAACATTTGTTGAATATCTGTCGAGGGTGTTCTAGAATTTAATGCCAACTTTTTCTCTCAATTTAAAAAGTTTGTCATCTAATGCCGCTATTCTCATGACAGACATTCAACAACTGTTGAAAATTAAGCTATATGTTTCTGTTGAAGTAATATTTGATTCATTTTGACAAAAAATATTTTGCTATAAAAATTGCAAAAACACATCCTTTTCTTGCATCCCCTAAAAAAGTGTAGGAGTCTGGTGTAGTGAGTATGTTTGGTAGCACCAGGTCCGGATTAACAACTAAGCAACGTAAACACGTGCTTAGGATACCAATACCCCATATAGTACCAATACCATTTCCTCCCTTATAGGCTAGCAATTTTAATAAAAATTGCATAGAACTGATTAAAATTTGTATTTTTTTCTCTTGCCTTAGTTATAAGAATCTGCTTATTTTGCTTGCCACTATAGACTGTCCATGACGGGGAGAGTAAGGTTAGAATCTTGGTTGGGTATACCGAGTTTTTTTTTTCCAAAATGGTTTTACACTTTCCGCGCAAATTCGTACACATACTTGAAATATAACCTCCCTAATCCCGAAAACCATTATCGTAATTAGTACATAAGCGTATAACCTGAGTAGGTAGTAACACGTGGTGCTAAAAAAAACCAATTTAATGACACATTATGGTATATACACTTATTTACAAAACTAGCAGTTAGTTGCAACTTTTAAGCTTCTGTCTCTGTGTATTGAGTATACTCTATTGTGTATGTTGGTCACCTTTCAGCTCCCAACATTTTTTTATTTTTGTACTTTTGTGTGAAAAGTTTATTCCGCCATGTTTGTCCAGTTTGCGGCGAGGTACCAGCGCCTCAAAGGCAAGCGAGTTCTGTTTCCGTTTGGTTTCCACTGCACGGGAATGCCCATCAAGGCGTGTTCCGACAAACTCAAACGGGAAATGGAGGACTACGGTTTCCCTCCAGAGTTTCCAGACGCAGCCATCGACACACCACAGATAATAGACACCGACGTTTTTGCCAAGGATAAGAGCAAAGGAAAGAAAGTAAGATGTGATTAGTGTCAACTAATCAAAACTTCAATGTTTAACTCTCGATATCGTGGGTGCACGGTTTAAGGCGTTACTCTCGCAATAGGCTGGATTGCCAAAGATGAACAGATCGAGGTTCGAATCCTGGCTGGGTGTACTGAGGGTGGTTTTCAGTGAATGGTTTCCCACTTTCCTCCCACACAAATGCATGTACATTACCTTTAAATTCTACCTTCTTCATACCTACAATACAAGCATAATTAATATATTGATATAAGTTATGTATATTTGGAGTGATGAAAAATAAAAGCTTTTGATAGCATTTTTCAAAAGTTTTTCACGTCTTCTAACATACTTGATGACGCTTGAAGATGCAAAGGAACTGTATACATCTTTTTAATTTGAATGTTCACTATACAACACCATTAAATGAGTACAAAATAAACAATTTGTTGAATCGAATACATTGCAAAATGACACATGGGCACGGGAGTCGAACCCAGTACATTGGCTTAGCATACCAATGCTCTACAGCTGAGTTATCCAGGGATCGTCCCGATCTCAAGGTCATTATATACTTAATTGTGTAGCGTTGGTTTTTTTTTCCAATTTGTTGAATGTTATTATATATTTAAAAAAATATTCTATGCTATGATTAGTCAAGGGAGGGACATAATTCTAAAACAAAAGCTAAACAATGTCTGGTGTATGTCTCAGAGCAAAGCCGTGGCTAAGACAGGCAGCGCCAAATACCAGTGGCAGATCATGCAATCGCTCGGTCTTCAAGATGAGGAGATCAAGAAGTTTGCAGACTCGAACTATTGGCTAGAGTACTTCCCGCCGCTTGCTGTGAAGGACTTGCGCAGTATAGGAATTCATGTGAGTTGATCGATGCACACAGACTGGTCTAGACAAGATTTGTATGAAATAAAGCAGGGGTGTAGCCCTGGGGGAGGGGGTCGGCTAACTCACACACCCCACAAACACCTCCAAGACGCTAGAAATAACACTTTTTGATAGACTTGGGCCTAATACACTATTTTACAAATCCAAATCTACAATTTACCTTTCAATACTGAATTCAAATCTTGAAAAAAATTTATGAACATTAGGGGCAATATAAATATAATAAAATATACAATTAGTAGCTAAATGTTAACATTCTTTCTTAGAATCCATTCATACATTCAGTTAAGAGTTAAATTACTGGTCTGGGGCCTGGTTGTTAAGTTTGTCCTAATATTATAACTGGTTCTAAACCACCAATAAGCAGTACTATAGCTCTAAAACAGATTTCACTTGAATTATTGAAAAAAAAAAATAAAGTCTCGAATCAGAAATTTCTACCAGGGCTTTGGAATCGAAGTCTGGAGAAATTTTGGGTGGAGTCAGGCTTAGAATAGGTAGAATCACTGACGCAGCCAAGGAGGGGGTTTCAGGCCTCGCTACCCACCTACCTCTTTGTCGTCCTTAAATCTGTTGCGATCATACATGAGGTGCTCTACAAATGAAGACAGACTTAATGGGATTCATGTACGTACATCCAGAGATGTCCGTTAGAGGATGAAGTTCTCAATGAACTTTCTATGAAGCCAAGAAAAATTAACATAAAACTTAAGTGATTTTGTAAGTTAAGAGTTAGTGCAAGTTGCTCATTTGAATTTTCAGATTTTAACTCATAAAATAATTTTATAGATCAAATTTCAAAAATACAATTGATTGAAACTTGCATTGCATGAATAAACATGTGTTCATAAAAACTTTTTTTAGGTACAGACTCTTTTCAAATGTTCATAAATACATACATTTGAAGCCAAGAAAAATTATTTCAAATTACAACTTCACCGAAAGATACAGGTTGTAAGTTAATTCTCTGCTCCTATTTAATAGCAAGAAGATGAAATGGGGGAAACAGTTTAAGAAAAAAAAAAAAAAAATTGAAGGAAAACCAAAAGACTGAGATGAAGTTAGCAACCTATGTTGCGATTGTTCTTGCCATGCGATAATATTCCCATACTTGTGTCATTAGGTCGACTGGCGACGCACGTTCATCACAACAGACGCCAATCCATTCTTTGACCAGTTTGTGCGCTGGCAATTTTTGCGCTTGAAGGAGCGCAGTAAGGTGATGTATGGGAAGCGTTACACAGTGTTCTCCCCGAAGGACAACCAGCCCTGCATGGATCATGATCGCAGCACTGGAGAGGGGCTGGGGCCCCAGGAGTACACATTAATTAAGATGAGACTGCAGCAGCCCTATCCTAAAAAACTGAGGTACGTCATGTGTTTTTGAGATTATTTGCGAGAGTTTGTATGAAAGTACTTGATTTATTTATTTTTACTTAATTTTCTCTTAGCCTTAGAGATTTTGTATTTATGTGTATAGCAGAATTGATTAACATATTTTGATTATTATTTTTGTGTTTATTTATTTGAGGTATTTAACGAGCACTTTCTGAACCTACTGATTATCAGCACATGACTTATGAACTAACTTAAATCTAGAACAAACACAACATCCAGTCCTCGGCCGTTAATTCATCACTGTGAAAGGGTAATCCCACATTTCACCAATAATGCATTTTTCGGCCTTGCCGGGAATTGAACC
>CABFWB010006076.1:20938-37119 GCA_902151455.1 Timema bartmani
TTTTTTTAAAACACCCAATTAAAATCTCATATGAAAGAGCTATTCAAGAACTTTACAAAAACACTTGAATCACTTCTTTAGGTGCACAGGTTACTGAAATATTCAATGTTAAAGTTAACAAGATGGTGACAAAATTGGTCGAAATCGCAAATTTTGCACCTCTATAACTTCATAAATAAAAACAATATGGACATGAAATTTCACATAGGCATATATCTCGAGTGGTTCTTTCACTATGCCAAATTTTAAAAAAATTAAAAAATGTGAGGTTGAGGACCTTGTTGAATTGACATGGAATGACCCAGATAATACATCCATAACGGAAATAAACTCAGGTTTTATTCTAAGGTTTGTATTTGAGATTTGTAGGAAAAATTAAGATTCAGATTTTAGATTCAAATAGAAAGAAAAATATGGATTTGACCTTTTTCTAGTTAAAATCAACTAAAACCATGCATTAATTAATATCAAGAGCGTTAAAGAGTATACATAATGTTCACTCTTTATTTTCCTGCTTATTGTAATATATTTTCATCTGAAAAGTAATTTTTCCAAAGTTACTCTACCTCATTAGGAACTATTATTTTTAATTATAAAGTGCTCTTTATTTTTCAGGTTATACGCTTATGTACTAATTATGCTAGGGTTTTTAGTGTTAGGAAGGATATATTTAGAGGAAGTATACCCATATTTGCATGGAGGTTGAGTGGAAAACCACTCTTAGTACACCCGACCGAGATTCGAACCTCGAACTCCCCGTCATCGACATTCTAGTTTACTTCGAGGTTAGCGCCTTAGACCATGTGGCCACCAAAGTGGGGCTTAAAGAATACTTGTTGAACAAGTAAGATGAAAGATTTAGACCCTTAACCCTGAAATATTTTTTCAACATGTTCAGTTTAAAAATACTTTCAAGAAATGTAGAACAATGTGTGTTCATAATGCGTGTGTTTTGTTAACGTGTCATAGCTCTGTGGGAGGTAAGCCAGTGTTCCTGGTAGCCGCCACGTTGCGTCCGGAGACAATGTACGGACAGACCAACTGTTGGGTCCACCCTGACATCACGTACATAGCGTTCAACACCGCACAGGGGGATGTGTTTGTCAGCACTAAGCGAGCCGCTCGCAACATGATCTACCAGGGCTTTACATCCGGGGAACTTGATATAGTGGCGGAGCTACTCGGGCAGGTACGAGGGGAATAGGTACTTTAATTGGTTGGAAATTAGTAGGTTACTGTGAGTGCTTGAATTTTGAGCTATGAGCCGAGCTTTAAATAGATTCAAATTTCAATTTGGCTTCAGGAATATTTTGTATAATTCGATTTGACTTTTCTTTGAATGATAAAAGTGGACCTTTTTATGTTTCCATGTCCATAGGACATAATGGGTTTGTCGCTGAAAGCCCCCTTGACGTTTTACGACTCGATCTACACCTTGCCCATGCTGACGATCAGGGAAGACAAAGGTACAGGTTTGGTAACGAGTGTCCCTTCAGACTCCCCGGATGACTACGCCGCTCTGGTGGACCTCAAGAAGAAACAGCCGTTCAGAGAGAAGTACGGCATCAAAGATGAAATGGTGCTTCCCTATGAGCCTGTGAGTGTTTCCTTGATACAACTACTGAGGTGCGAAGAGTCTTAGTTTAAATATCAGCAACAACTTTCCAACCTGTGGCCCAGTCACTTTAGTAAAAATGCCTCCATCTTCCTCTGTCCTTCCAGCATTCTTACTCCTTTAACTGCTCCCATTCTTCTCCTCTCACTTGAGCACTTTCTGTTATCTGCTCCTCCCATATTGTCCTACATACTCCACTTCCATAATTTTCTTCAGCATCCTTTTCTTTTTCGTCCTCATTACATGCTCATACCATTTCAGTCTTGCTTCCTCTACTATCTCATGTACTTCCTTACACTTCAAGGGGACTTCTCTTCTCCACAGCAGGTCTCTTACACACCTATAGAACATTCAGCTCTACTCCACCCAACTTTATAGATTCACTAGGCCTTTAAGACCTACTATACACAAAACATATTGATGAAAATGTTCCACTTATTCTTGTTGGCTTGTAAGTGAGATTGTCATGTTTTATTTGTAGATTCCCATCCTCGAAATACCCGAGCTCGGTAAACTGAGTGCCGTGACTGTGTATGAACGTCTCAAGATCCAGAGCCAGAACGACAAAGACAAGCTGCAAGAGGCGAAAGAGCTTGTCTATCTCAAGGGCTTCTATGATGGGGTACGTCCCTTTACGATGGATTGTTATTTAATTATCATATTAACCATGAATTATGGTCATCTATATTACATCTACTGTAAATGGTTGTCTGATTGATATTTGACTAAACATTGGAAGGAGGATAGAAGGACAAGGCCTACACAATTACCAGGAAACTGCAGGCCTCAAAGTTCACAATTAAAACACAACAAAACACATAATTAAGTAATTTTCAGGGAATATCAGTCCCCTTCTTCAGCAGAAGAGAGTAAAACACAGACTGGAATATGGCAGCATAGATAGAGGTAGGTCATGGTCACTTAGCTACTGTTGTTGGTGTTTTACAGACTGAACTATGGCAGCATGGCTACAGGTTGACCATGGTCATTTAGTGACAGGAAAATTACATAATAATTATGTGTTTTGTTGTGTTTTAATCGCAAACTTTGAGGCCTACAGTTTCCTGGTAAGTGGGTGGTTCTTGCCCTTCCATCCTCCTAACAATGTTTAGTTTAATATAGTCATTAGATACCATTTTTCTTTGTTGTACAAGTATTTGAGGTATTGTATGTCGGCTCAAGACGGCCATTTCCTTGGCCTGTGGTACCACGATTTCCTCTTGTATGGAATTGTTCATTTCATAACACCAAGCTAGCATTTTTATACAACATTGTTAGAGGTGTGAGTGAGTGCTATAAATAAATTCTTTGATTTTGTATTAGCTTCACCCAAAACGCGCGAGTGTGCACACACACATCTACATTTCCACGTAACTCACCCTCTTAAGCAAATAACAGTCAAGGAAATCCATGCTAGATTATTTTAGTAAGCACATAACGATCTTAAATTGTCTTGACAGTAAATATAATCCTTGGTCGGATGGTAGTTAATAATAAATCCATGTGCTATTGACAATAGGGCACTTGGCCAGCGTATGGTTTAAATTACACACGATATCATCTCTGAGGGAACTGCATGGTTACTATTGGAAAACAGCGTTGTCATTCTCTCGTTTTTGTGTGATCAATCTCCTCTCAAATATAAGGCTAGTTTCACAACACTGGTTATTCGAGGTTGCTCCTTCTTACCCCAGCACACCACCTTCAGACATAACTGAGAGCGAGGAGATTTGGCCAGTAGCTCCTTCTTACCCCAGCACACCACCTTCAGACATAACTGAGAGCGAGGAGATTTGGCCAGTAGCTCCTTCTTACCCCAGTACACCACCTTCAGTCATAACTGAGTCCTTAATACCTTGAGTTCCCTCAGAAATGATATTGAGTTTAGGAGGGATAGCCAGAACACTTACCTGGGAGCATCACGATCAAACTTAATGTTCACCTAACGTAACATAACAGGTTCTCCTCGTTGAACCCCTGGCTGTCGGTGTCAAGCACACTATCCACAGACCCAACCCTACTGATCATATTCTGTTGATGTTGTTTGTTTTGACAGGTCATGCTGGTGGGGGATTTCAGAGGCAAGAAGGTGCAGGAAGTGAAGAAAGACTTGCAGAAACGTTTGATCGACAGCAAAGAGGCTGCACTCTATTATGAACCAGAGAAACAAATTATCTCCAGGTAACGTTAACTTGTGACTAACTATGAATCAAAGTAGACAAATTGGTAATATTTCTTATTTAGAAATGAAAGCAAAACATTTAATAACAGCTGTAGGATACAGAGGAATACAATGGTTTGTATAAAAAGGAATATTTCTTTAAACTTGAAATCATGTGTAACTATAAAATTGATGATATGATGCAGGTGTGAAGGGTGTTTGAAGAAACAAGTTTATTTGTTTTTTAACAAGAATGACCTAACCCGCTTCATTGGCCGCATGGTCTAAGGTGCTAACCTCGCAATAGACTAGTCTACCTATGACAGAGAGATCGAGGTTCGAATCTCTGTCAGGTGTACTGAGGGTGTTTTTTTTTCAACATGGTTTTTCACTTTCTCTTCACACAAATGAGGGAAATGAATAAACCCGAATGGGTAGTAAGACGCAGTGCTAAAAAAAATGACCTTTAATGTTTTCTACCTTCCATATCACTTATATTATATTATTTTACAGTATTTTTTTGAAAGTGATGTCCAAACGGCTGTGTTTGAAGTGGATATAATATAAAGTTATTTTTTTAAATTTGTTTGTTCAGATCCGGCGATGAATGTGTGGTGGCTTTATGCAACCAGTGGTACTTGAACTATGGGGAGGAACGTTGGAAGTCGCAGGCGTTGGCGAACTTGGACGAGATGAACACGTTTCATGACGAGGTGAAGAAAAACTTCATTGCAACACTCAACTGGCTTCATGAATACGCCTGCTCTCGAACATATGGGCTGGGTGAGTGATACTGTTATTAATAAAAATATATAATTAATTATTTAATTATATTCTAAGCCAGGTGAGCGCGTGATTTTGGAGAAAACGTTTTACAATCCTTGTAATCAAATACCGACCTAGCTGCCCAAGTGAGGGCTAGCTGACCTGAAATTAATGGAATAATCTTCCCTCCCTAGTATAACAGAAATTATGGAAATCTGCTAGTTTAAATCATAGAGTGCCGACTGTGGGGAGATCGGAATTCAATCCTGGTCGGGTGTACTAAGAGTGATTTTCCACTCTCTATGCATATGTGGGTACACTTACTTTCAATTCAACCTTTCTAATCCCTAACACCTTAGAATAATTAGTACATTAGCTTATAACCTAAACGGGTATTAAGATTCATTGCTAAAAACCACTGACTCGCTTTTCCCATGTGTGACTCGAGGGACCACTGACTCGCTGTTCCCATGTGTGACTCGAGGGACCACTGACTCGCTGTTCCCATGATGTGATTCGAGGGACCACTGACTCGCTGTTCCCATGTGTGACTCGAGGGACCACTGACTCACTGTTCCCATGTGAGACTCGAAGGGGTTTGTGTTACAGGTACAAAACTCCCTTGGGACGAGCAATGGTTGATTGAGTCACTGTCGGACTCCACTATCTACATGGCGTTCTACACAGTGGCCCATCTACTACAGGGAGGGACGTTCAAGGGGGAGAAGCCCAACGCACTTGGAATCACGTACGTCAACTTGTAATAACAATTTGGAAACCCTCACCAAATAGTAAAACTGGAAAAATCATGTTAGTTTGGTTAAACCATGAAACAGAGTGCAATAACACCCCCTCACCCACACTCCCCAAAATTGTATGAACAAAATACAGTAGAGTCTCGGAAACTCGACCTAATGTGGACTGAGATGGGGCTGAGTTATTGAAATATCAAGTTTTACGAATGAACTTGCGTAAGATGCATGTTTACTATGTCATGTTTACTAAACAGGGATGAATCATAGTACAGTATCGAATATTATAGGTACAGTTGTACTGTACTGTAGTATTGTACGATACAGTACAATAATATAATGGTATATATACATATGTGTAATATACAAATGCAGTACAGTACTGTACATATAATATTGTGTTACTGAATTGGAAAACTAACAAACACAGCCCGACTGTTCCATTCGAGTTACACAAACAAACTGAGAGGTTATACAGTTGAATGACCTTGGATTGTGATGACTGGTGCCAACAACTGTGTGAACGTGCGCGTGTTGAGTTAAACAGAATGGCAAGTTATTGAGTGTCGAGTTTATGAGACTCTACTGTTATATATGTCTTTATTTATTGTTCAAACAATATCAAAATTAAGGTACAGGTAGAAATTAGGGGGCTGTGTTACTATAAAAAGCACTTCAGATAGCTTCTAGAGGAGTTTAATATTTAGAATGGAGCTTCTGATTCCCATCAACAGATCTCTGTAATACTCTAGACTCGAGTCTTAACAGGCAACTTCAAATACAAAATAGAGGTAGTTTAGTTAATCAATATTAAACTCTCATGTGACTTGCACCGGTGGTCACATGGTTTAAAGCGCAATTCACAAAAGATTTTATTACTAGTTACAGAAGGATGTGTTTTCATTTTGCTTTGTATTTTATTATTTTGACTTAACAAATACATTCTTAAAATATAGTATTGTTGTAGTGATAATTCATTCATGTATTCTATTACTGTGTAGTTTTTACTAAAAATTGCTTGGGGATGTCACTATTTACTCATATGCTCCTTACTTTAATTCTATTCAAATTTTAGTTGAGTTTAGATAATGTTTGACTATATTTTAAGGACTAGTGGACCCCCCATAAAGGTAAATTAGATATGTTCCTTTCTCAACCATTTACAATTATTTAGAATAGGGTTATACTTAACTATAAATTATTTAAATACTCATTCAGACTTTGTTTACTTTATAATAGAGTTGGTTTGAATCCGAACCTTCAATTTATCTTCAAATCCCAACTCTGGAATCCAAATCTGAGCCATGGAATAGCTATGAATGTAAGAGGGAATATAAATAAAATAGAATATCAGAAAATACAAATAGTAACTAAACTTTCTTTCTTATTATCCATTCATTATAACATTCATACATTCAGTTAATTGTTAAATTACCGGTCTGGGGCCTGGTTGTTAAGTTTGTCCTGTAATTATAATTAGTTCTGAACCACCAATAAACAGTATCAGAGCTCTAAAACGCATTTCACTTGAAAAAAAAATTAAGGATGTAAATCTCAAATCAGAAATTTACTCGAATATCTTAAAGGATTCGAGGATTTGAGGTTCCATCCCTGTTTTATAACTTTGTAAATTACAGATTCACTATAACCTATTATTTAATTCAAATAAAAATAAAGCTCTAGAGCTAATTAGTGGTTAAATTTACACCATCATATAATAGTTTTTCTCCATCATCCCAGTTGTAAATGAATGTGTTTTTTTATGACCACTTATGTTTTAACTGATCTATTTTATGAACCCTCATAGTGCGGATCAGATGACACCGGAAGTGTGGGACTATATTTTCCTCAAGGAGTCAAGGTTTCCCAGTAAAAGCAAAATCCCCCGGGCTTCTCTGGAGCTGATGAAGCGAGAGTTTGAATATTGGTACCCGGTCGACCTCCGCTGCTCGGGTAAAGACCTCATTCAGAACCATTTGACCTTCTTTATCTACAACCACTGTGCGATCTGGCCGGAGGACAAGGGCAAGTGGCCGAAAGGGATCAGAGCCAATGGACACCTGTTGCTCAACTCCTTAAAGGTAACCATCCTAACACCAGTGACATTACACATGGTCTAACGAGCTACTCTCGTGTTGGACTAAACTCCCAATTACAGGAAGATTGAGGTCCGAATCTTGGTCAGGTTTTCCATGCAATTGTGGGTACACTTCCTCTAAATATAACCTTCCTAATCCCTGAAACTATTAGCTTAATTAGTGCATAAGCGTATAACCTAAACAGATAGTAAGACACTATGAACCAACACAATATGGCTTTTACAATGAAAAAAAACACATTTCACACTTTACACTGCTGCCACTGGACAAAGTGGTAATGGTTGCCTCTTGAAGAAAATCAATCTTTATTACCCACTGCCCCGACCTAGGTTTCATTCTATCGGAACTCGTTAGGAGGATTGTGAAACGCTCAACACAACTTCCTAAAAGAGGAAAATGACAAACACATGAAATAGACATTAGATACGAATATATATATATATATATGCCCTAAAACACGGACTGGACACAGAAAGGAACATATATATATATATATATATATATATGCCCTAAAACACGGACTGGACACAGAAAGGAACAAATATATATATATATATACATATTTGTTCCTTTCTGTGTCCAGTNAACATATATATATATATATATATATATATGCCCTAAAACACGGACTGGACACAGAAAGGAACAAATATATATATATATATACATATTTGTTCCTTTCTGTGTCCAGTCCGTGTTTTACTTTCTTCTGCTGAAGAAGGGGACTGATGTACCCCAAAAATTATGTAATTATATGAACTTTGAGGCCTACAGTTTTATGGTAAGGATGTAGGCCTTGCTATTCTACCCTCCTTTCAATGTTTAATTTAATACCACCGTAATCCACTAGACTTTATTACCCTAACAATGTCTTGTGATGAATTCAGAGTATGTAACTCATCATTATGTAACCTCCTCCACTACCCAGTACTAAGCACCTTGTTTTCGTCGTGTAAGGTAAGAGGCCACGTTTCGCACCCACAGAGAAAAAACTGTAAAATTATAGCTGTGTGTATTCTGAGTTTTACGTTACTGGACAGCGGGCTAGATGAAACACCAATAAACATAATATAATTTCTCTCCTCAGATGTCCAAGTCTGATGGCAACTTCTTAACGCTCTCGGAAGCCGTGGAAAAGTTCAGTGCGGATGGCATGAGACTTTGCTTAGCCGATGCCGGGGACTCCATTGAGGACGCCAACTTTGTGGAAAGCATGGCGGATGCAGGTGAAAACCACTTATAGTATGACTGGTTGAACCAAGATTAAAACAACGGTAGTTCAAAACCACCATTATCATCATCATCAACTACTGTTTCCAACCTGTGGCCGGGTAGTGTTTAATAAAAGGCCTCCAGCTTTCTCTATTCTTCCATCATTCTTCTGCCTGTAATTGCTTTCATTCTTCTCCTCTCACTTGTACACTTCATGTTATCTATTCCTCCCATCTCTCTACTATCTCATGTACTACCTGTACCCCAACTCTTTCCCAGATAACTTCATTCCTAATCCTGTTTCTCCTGGTGACAGCTAACATGCTCCTCACAAACTTCATTCCCATGTCCATCTAATTTCCTAGTCCTAATATATTACATTGCTGCCACTGGAAAAATAAGTAATGGCTGCCTCTTGAAGAAAATTGATCGTTACCGCTCAATCCCTTGACCTAAGTTTCAATCTATCAGAACTCATCACAACTTTCTAAAAGAGGAAACAAAAAAAAACGCAAATGGGAGATAAAAGAAATTGGTAAAGTATGATAGGACACTGTGAATGATAAAGAATTGTAACGTTACTTCACTCATCACATACTGTATTTTTGGCACAGTCAAGATTCATAACGTGACTTTCAATGTATCTTTTCCTTCCTATCTTCAAACAAAGGTCATGCATTTTCCTTTAAATATCTTCCTTATCATGTCACCTTATATTAGTGTAAGTTGCAAATAGTCTAAATTAGGATTTGGACATAAAGCATTAGAATGTTGTCAGCAATGATGCTCCCATCTAATCTCTCAGCAGCAGTACATCTGACAACACTGTATGCCCAGTATAGAAGCCACGTGGCAACAAAATACAATTTACTTGACAAAAAAGTTTCTACCATCACTTTTTGGTTATATTTAAATGTGTGAGGTATATTTTGAATAAAAAATGAAAATGTTTGTCCAGTTTATGTTGGTTTCTAGAACTCCTTTGTGTTGCCTTGCAGTTTGCTCTGATTTCACCTTTACAATCGTTACATATATTTAACTAATGTTTGTTTTTTTATCAAGGTATTTTGAGGCTGTACACGTTCATTGAGTGGGTCAAGGAAATCTTGAGCAATCGCAAGACTTTGCGTGAAGGACCTGCGGATACCTTCCATGACAGAGTGTTTCTTAGGTAACAATATTCTATGCTATGTTTGAATTAAATACTAATGGGATGTTGAAAAATATAGTATTAGTATTTATATCACAAGAAAATTTACATATATATATATATAGTTACTTTCTATCCACCTATCCTGTGCCTTCTTCAATATATGATACATATATTTAATGTTAATTATTCTGGTTTTTTCAGTATCTGACCCCTTAGCTCAGTCGGGTAGCGTGTCTGTCTACTGAGCTAAGGATCCCCGGTTTGATTCCCGGTATGGCAGAAAAATATATTATTGGTGAAGCGTGGGTTTACCCTTTCACAGTGATGAATTAAGGGCCAGGGGACTGGATGTTGTGCCTGTCCTAGTCTTTAGGTTAGATTACAAGACACATGAAACTAGGACAGGCCTAGCCAGCCGTTAGTGGAGAATATATGGCTCGAATAAAAACTGACCACAGGCTGGAAATAGTTATGAATGTAAAAATTGTTGTTTTTTCAGTGAAATTAATCTGAAGATACAGGAGGTGGACGAGAACTATCGGCGAATGTTGTTCAAGGAGGCGCTGAAGGCTGGTTTCTTTGAGCTACAAGCTGTGAGAGACAAATATAGAGAACTGTCGCTACTTTCTGGGATGCACAGGGAGCTGATAGATAGGTTTCTAGAGGTTCAGGCCCTCCTGTTGGCCCCTATATGTCCTCATGTAGCAGAGCACGTGTGGACACTTTTAGGAAAGGTGGGTACTTACAATAGATAAATGGTTATATAATCACAGGGAAGATCTAACTCTCAAATTAAATTTAAAATTCCACTCTCCCTCTATACAAATGTGGGTAAATTTGTCCTAAATTAAACCTTCATTTTTAACACATTAGCATGATTAGTGCATTACGTATGGATCGAAACAGGTTGTAAGAGATAGTGCTAAAAAAACTACTTTTAAATATTTTCACACAAATGACTATCTAGTCTTAAATGTAAAATATAGTCAATTTTTTTTATTTGAAAGTGAATTAACATCACCAAAAATATACCTCTTTTTTTCAATAGTAGACCTCATCTTGTCCTTACCACCCTAGTCGTTCCTTCTCTATCCTGTCCTGGACTGGCTGTTCCTCTACTATTCCTCTTACTCTCTCATTTCCCTCTCCATTCCTCTCACATATCCATACCACCTCAGTCGTTCCTTCTCTATCCTGTCCTGGACTGGCTGTTCCTCTACTATTCCTTTTACTCTCTCATTTTTCATCCGTTCACATTTTGTCTTTTGGACTTGATGAAGTGTTTAAATTTAGAAATGATGATTATCTGTCAGACGGAGAGCATTGTCCGAGCCACATGGCCGGTGGCGGGCCCTGTGGATGATATACTGGTAAAATCGTCGTGCTACCTAATGGAGGCAGCTCATTCCTTCAGGATACAGCTCAAATACCACACGCAGCCCAAGAAGCCAGGCAAGGGTGACTCAGCCGGGGTCTCCAAACCTACGCACGCTGACATCTGGATAGCCAAGACTTACCCTCCCTGGCAGTCCACGGTGCTAACAACTCTCAGTCAGCTCTATCAGGTGGGTCGGCAAGCTCGGGTGTTTAGAATCGAGTCGATCTTGAGCGAGTTTCTTATGAAGCTCTCGAGTATTGAGCTGAGCTTAGGTTGAATAAATATATAATTTTAAAACTTAATTATAAAATTAAATAAATAAAAAATTAATATGTATTTACATTATTTTTATTTATTTTACCAACAAAGCCTCATGTATTAAATTATTAACTCATAATAGATAGTGTATCTGAGCTATGGGTCCTAGGTTCAATTCCTGGCATGGCCAAAATATTTATCATTGGTGAGATGCAGGTATACCCTTTCACAGTGTTGAATTAACGGTCGGGGGCTGGATGTTGTGTCTGTTCTAGATTTAAGTTAGTTTATAATTAGCGCGCTGATATGTCAGCTCAGAAAGTGCACATTAAATACCTTAAATAAATAAAAATGGAAATGAAATTAAGTCATAATAATTTATAGGATTACTTTTTCAACATCACCATCATCTGTTTCCTGGTCAATGCCTCAATCTTCCTATGTCCTTCCACCACTCTTGCTCCTTTAATTTCTTCCATTCGTCTCCTCTCACTTGAACACTTTCTGTTATCTGCTCCTCCCATCTCTTTCTTGGCCTCCCTTGCGGTCTTTTTTTCCATCCTCATTACAACATTCTAGATTATTAGCAATACCAACTACTGGCTAATTTATTTTTAATTCTGTAGGTTGTCATTACTATTAGAAGCCCACACCTCAAAAAGTACTCGCAGGAAAATGGAATTGTTACATGTTTCTAAACATCTAGAAAAATCAGGCCAGTACTTGACACGAGTATAAAGTTTTTGTAACGGTTCCATAATATCGGGTATTTAATACTAAAGTTTATTTTGTTGTTTGTGTAGAAGAATGGTACCCTACCTGACAACAAAGTGATATCGTCCGAACTGGCCGGCAAGCCCGAGTTGAAGAAATACATGAAGCGAGTGATGCCCTTCGTGCAGGCAACTCGCGAGAAAGTGGAGCAAGTGGGTCTGGAGGCTCTTAACCTCACTCTCGACTTTGACGAGTACAACGTAGTGGCCGAGAACCTGGTGTACCTTGAGAACACTCTGGATGTGAGTTGAGTGGTGGATACCGACATCGCTTGGTTTTGTGAAAACTTGTATACCTACTCTGTGTCCTTGACAAACTTCACAGTATTTATAAAATGAATTATTGCCTGATGGCTCGTAGATATATAGTAAGAGACTGTACAAACACTGCACATTAAGAGACTGTACAAACACTGTACAGTAATGTAAAGTGATAGTGAAGGAAGCCAATCTGAAAGGAGAGTTAGGTTAGGTCAGGTCTGGATAGGAACCAACACACTGAGATTTAGATTCAAAACACTGAGACATAGATCCACAACCTTAAGACAAAGATCCAGAATCTTGAAACATAGATTCACAACTTTAAGACACAAATCCACAACCCTGAGACATAGATCCACAATCTTGAAACATAGATCCACAACCCTGAGACATATCCACAATCTTGAAACATAGATCCACAGCCCTGAGACACAGATCTACAACCCTGAGACACAGATCCACAACCCTGAGACATAGATTCACAACCCTGAGACACAGATCCACAACCCCGAGACATAGATCTACAACCCTGAGACATAGATCTACAACCCTGAGACATAGATCCACAACCCTGAGACATAGATCCACAACCCTGAGACATAGATTCACAGCCCTGAGACACAGATCCACAACCCTGAAACATAGATTCACAGCCCTGAGACACAGATCCACAACCCTGAGACATAGATTCACAATCTTGAAACATAGATCCACAACCCTGAAACATAGATCCACAACCCTGAAACATAGATTCACAGCCCTGAGACACAGATCCACAACCCTGAGACACAGATCCACAACCCTGAGACACAGATCCACAACCCTGAGACATAGATTCACAATCTTGAAACATAGATCCACAACCCTGAAACATAGATTCACAGCCCTGAGACACAGATCCACAACCCTGAGACATAGATTCACAATCTTGAAAACATAGATCCACAACCCTGAAACATAGATCCACAACCCTGAGACACAGATCCACAACCCTGAGACATAGATTCACAACCCTGAGACATAGATCCACAACCCAGAGAGTGTTTGCCTCCAGGTGGAAGATATCACCATCCAGTTTGCGACCGAGGGTCCTGAGAAAACTCGCGAGGAATGTTGTCCCGGCCGACCTCTCGTCTCCTTCTCTGTACGTCCCAGTGTGAAGCTGAGGCTGACCAACCCGCAGCCTCAGAATGGATTGTTCTCTCACATCCTCAGCGTCGGGGAGGGCGACACTGTGGCTAAACTGGCTGCTCGGCTGGCCAGAGAAAACAAGCTCATCAGCGGTGAATACTCACATTGTTTTCTGAATTTCCTGCATATATACAGTAGACATCTGCAAAAAGGCATTTTTGAGTTCATATCAAAGCAAATACTATTTGCGAATTTTGAATAATTATCGAACCAAAATATTAGCTAAAATACACTAAAATCACTAGGTTAGTTTTGGGCCCTCATCCTACAAGTTCTTCAACATGTTCACGCAACAATAACTCATCATGAACAGTCACTGGCTGGGTCTGTTTGAAACGTAAGTCTCACCACCACCTTCTTTCCTCCAACCACTTCTCTCCCTCCACCTTGGCTCAGTCCTCTCCTCCACACTCCTCCTTACTCCCTTCAGCCATCTGTCCCTTGGTCCTCCTCCTCCATATCCAACATCCTCCTTTCTCTTTCCATTCTCCTCACATGTCCATACCACCTCAGTCATTCCTTCTCTATCCTGTCCTGGACTGGCTCTTTATTTGTTACTCTTCTTACTTTCTACCTGCCTCGGTGGCGTAGTTGGCTAACGCGCCAGTCGTGTTGAGCTAAACCACCGAGGACAGGAAGAGCGAGGTTTGAATCTCGGTCGGGTGAACTGGGGTGGGAGGTTTCCTAAATGGTTTTCCACTCTCCCTCCACACAATGCGGGCTCACTTTCTCTAAAATTCAACATTCCTAATCCATTAGCGTAATTAGTACTTAAGCGTATAACTCGTATGGGTAGTAAGATGCAGTGCTAAATTAATTTTAATTCTTATTTTCTCATTCCTCATCCTGTTATATTTTGTCACACCGATCCTTCTTCTCATGAATCTCTCTCATTTCACTCGCCTGTGTTATGTTTCCAACCTGTTCCTTCATCCTATCTACAGCGCACCTTCAAGCCTGTCGACAAGTCTCACCTTTCATTCAACCATTTGTTTCAGATGCCAACAGTATCGAGCTGTGGAGGTACAAAGACGTCAAGCTCGGACCGCGCCAGTTCCCCGTTTATGGCAAACCCACCTCGGGGGCAGTTTTGATAGAAAAGGAGGCAGTATTTCATGCTAATGTCGATAATAACACCTTGGACATTTCACTTAACGGCAGTAAATACCCTGTTGGCGCCGCTGTCATCTATATCGTGAAGTGACGAGCTATTATCGTAGCAACGAAGAGTATAACACCAACACTTTTAATGAAAGATCAAGAACTCGTTTCCAAGCTTCTTACCACGGTTAAATTTTCATAGAACAGGCCTTTAAGAAAATATATATTTTTTGTGACCAAAATTTATAACATTTTATTAATGTTAATTTATAGGTGTTGACTATATCTATCAAAAGTGACAGCTACAGATAACATGACTTTATGAATGAATACTTAAAAATAGATTGTGTTTCTACACTGTCTTATTACACATTATGGTTTAAATTAAGAGGGGTAGCCGCTAAAAAACACACAAATACATTTTTAAGGACAAGTATACTACTCTTTTGACCTGATGAAGTTGTCTGTGACAGTGAAAGCTTGTCCTTGAAAATGTGTTTGTGTGTTTTATAGTGTTCTATCTAAACAATTTCTACTCCAGTATCACCAAGGTAAGTGTGCTGGCTATCCCTCCTAATTTAAACCATGATTTAGCCTAGTGATATATTCCAAATAACCTTATTAAACATTATTAATGTCCTATCATTCTTTACAATTTTCCATTTTCTCCCGTTCGTGTCTTTTTGTTTCCTCACTAAGGAAGTTGTGTTGCACGTTTCACTCCTCCCTGATGAGTTCCGATAGAATGAAACCTAGGTCGGGGGATTGGGCGGTGACGATTGATTTTCTTTCAGAAGCAACTATTACCTTTTTGTCCATTGGCAGCAATGTAAAGTGTGAACTGTGTTCTTCTTTTCATTGTAAAAGCCATATTGTTTCTATCCACCTTTCCTGTACCTTCTTACAAATATAATATTATTATACATAAAAATAGATCTAGTAACTTTTATAACTATCAGATAAGGCCTTTTCTATTAAAATCAGACTATAACCAAGATATACCACAATACTTCTGAGTAAGGCCGTATTTTAGGTTAGTGCAACATGTACAGCTGCGCAGGGCGGAAAAATAATATTTAAATGAGAAAACTATAGCAAACTTGAATGTAACTATTAAACAAATTAATAGCATTTAGCGTGATGTATAAATAAAAAGCTAACTGTTAGCCATCTTTCTTCATTCGTCAGAATAGAATTTAGAACTAATCTTTCACGTTTACGTCGACTCAAGCTCTGCATATGTTTAATTCTCAACTCCATGAATGTTCACAGTGACAACAGTTTAAACAGTTCCTTGTATATTCTATCAAAACAGATAAATGTAAGCCAATAATAGTTTACTTAATAATTAAAATGGATGGAGCATCAAGGTTAAGTTTTTATATGTCAGATTTCAGTAAAATGAATTACCATTTTTAAAATAAGTTTTCACAACTATATATCTGCTAGTGAATGCTGCGAG
>CABFWB010006077.1:0-13789 GCA_902151455.1 Timema bartmani
GCAGATGTGATCCAATTACTGCCAGCCAAAAATTTTTACGAGAGCTTGTGTTTGAGTAGCAGAGTGGGGCCTCCCATTGTCATGAAACAACGCTACGGCAAAAAGCAGGTTGCAGCGTTTATTCTGGATTGCGTGGCAAAGTTTCATCAAGGTCAGACGTTATGCACCTGTCTTTATTGTTGTCTAAAAAACACCCCTCGTACTAAAGATACGAATAGTTATTTCCCACTTTTATAATTTTATGAGTCCTCATAAAGTTGGTAGCCAGCAAGTTTAAATGATATCCAGTTAAAAAATGAAACAAAAATTCCTTAAGATGTCACGATTCCTATTCTTGAACATTTCCTATTTCATTATTTTTCTGACCTCATATATAAACATATTTATTCAACTTCATAGCATAGCAAAAAAAAACTAAAAACACAAGTCTTTTCACCGAATAGGGTCATTTATAATTGAACCAAAATATATAGCAATTAACAGCAAATAAACTAGTGTAGAAATAATCGATTACTACTCATTCTGGATTTACCCGTTTTGCTTAGTTGTCAGTATTTTCATTGAGAGTTAGGACTAGAAAGTATTGATAGTCGTAATATCAAGATCGATTATAGATTCTTTCAATATCAGTAAGACTCGAGGGTATCGAAGAATTTATTTTGACATCCCTAGTTAAATATGTTATATTTATACTTTACCATTTTATTTTTTTCCATCATGTCTTAGTACCTGTCCGGATTTTACACATACTCATGCTATTGGGGGAGGAAGGTAGAATCTAAAGTAAATGTACCTGCAATTTCTTGTCAGTAGAGTCGGAAACCATTCAGAAAAAACACCTTTAATAAATCTGATACGGATTTGAACCCTGATCTTCCTGCCACCGACACTCCAATCCAACATCCAACTTAGACCATTAGACCACCATTGCGGGCTACTTAACCAGTGATGACAGTAAATTAGGCCTTCACACAGTATTTTGTATAAGCCTTAAAATATTTGATCATGCTGAACATAATCTTTGTAATTATGTACATGGGCTATGACTCTTCAATTAAATTACCGTAAATTAATTTAAGATGTAACACAAACTTTTATATTTTGGTAAATACAAAAACTACATGGTGTTTATAAAAATCAATCAATTAATAATTATTTAAAATGAATAAACAAAATAACTCAAGGTAGAAATTATGGTAACCTTTGGTGACCTGGTAACCACATTTTTGGAGGGCTGGCCTTGACCAAAAGTGTAACACACATGAACACCCTTCGTTAAACTTTGATATACAGATATTTTTTAACTTCCCTTGAAATTTTTTGAGAAAACATGTTTGTTTTAGTAAATGAACACGTCTGGGAAAGTTTTCTACTATAAAAGTAATAAATTGATTTTATTTACATTTATTAAACTGTGTTTTTCTCAATGCTTTCAAACAAACTTAAAAAAAAAACAGAATGAGGATAACTTTTTAGGACGCTGATTTTTTTCTGTTTGCCTATATTAACTAACCCAAGAATGTTCCCATTTTATAATAAATTTGAATAACAATGCTAGACACTCAAACACAAAATGTCAGAGCAAAAATTATACCATTTGTACATTGAAAAAAGAGGTAACCCACTTCAGTGGCAGCATGGTCTAACACACCACTCTCTCAGTAAACTAGACCGCTGATCACGTGGAGATTGAGGTTTGAATCTTCGTCAGGTGAACTGAGGGGTTTTTTCCAGACTCCCTTCACGCAAATGTGGGTACACTTAATCTAAATATAACCTTACCCATCCTTAAAACCATAAGCGTAATTAATACACAGGCGTGTAACCCGAATGGGTAGTGAGATGCGGTACTAAAAAAAATAAAGATGTACGCTTTGACAAAAAAAGTTTGAATTGGAAAACAGGGTTTAACCGAACTTTGAACACAAACAATTCTCATTTAAGTTATCATTTTTATATACTTTATTGCTTCTTCAGCCCAGATTACTGATTCCCAGCCTAGTTGAAAATTTATCATTGATGAAAATATGGATTTACCATTTCACATTAATAAATTGACAGCCAGAGACTTGGTATTTTATCTGTTCTAATCTTAAGTTAGATATTAAGGCAAATGAAGCTACGACAGGCCTAGCAAGCCTGTAGTGAAAAATATATGACTTGAATAAAAAACTGACCAAGCTCATAAGCTAGAGACAATAATGGATGTAAAAAATTTGCATGTTAATGTTTTCACCCCTAAAGTTTGTAATTTGCCAAATAAAAATGATCTAATGAAATACGCCTACATGTTCAAATGACATAATTTTAAAAAAAATTTAGTCCTAAGGATTTGAGTCTTAAATCCAAAATTTTCTCGAATACCGAATATTGTTAATAATTCAAGGGATTCAAAATCCCATACCTAGTAAAAATACATTTATAAATTTTGCTAACATTTTTCAACTAAAATAATCAATTTTACATTTATTTTAATATCCAAATAATCCATTAAAATATTTTACAAGTATAAAATTTTTATCATATTTGTTCATATTAGTTTTGGCAATACTTGAGAGTATTAAGGACACAATCTACACTATGGCTTTACTAGCTACTGCAACTGTTTCAGAAGACACCATAGTCACGTGTGACTGATAGAAAAACACTTCTAATAACAAAGATTACCCGCTTCTGTGGCTTCATGATCTGAGGCACTACTTTCCCGGTAGGCTAAACTGTCATAACAGGTAGATCGACCTTTGAATCGAATCTCGGTCAGTTGTACTAATAGTGGTTAAAAAAATCCACTCCACGCAAATATGGGAACATTTCCTCTAAATATAACCTTCCTAATCCCAAAAAACCATTAGCCTAATTAGTGCTTAAGTTTATAACCTTAACAGTATTAGGGCACGGTTCTAAAAATATTAGTAATAACAATAAAGATTAAATTTTTACCTTCATTAAAATACAAAATTATTCACTCTGAAACAATATCTAGAACATTTTCACTTCACTGAGAATATTTGTAATACTATTTTATTATTATTTATAATTTGGCTATATCTCAGCTTAAATATGAGTAATTCATTGATCTAGTTTAACTAATTGTATAATATTTCAACTATTTTAACAACTAGGCCTATTTAAAACATTCTCAGAGAAAGCCTTTCTATGTTAGCCGAGTCATTTGAATACAGTTTTGTTCTCCAGCTTCACTTGGAGACGTCTGTAGAGCCGGTGAAACCTGCCGAAGAAAAGGAAGAGGTGGACTTCTTCGCCAAACATACCACACAGCTTCAGGCAGGAGACCAATTTGAGGATTCTTTTGGAAACTTGGTATGGATGTTAACTATTGACTTTAATCAGCTTAAACATATTTTGTTTGGGGCTTATATAATAGGGTTACAACCACAAACACAAAATTTATATTATATTTAGAGATGGATCGAATCTACATTTTTATGAATTTAGGTATTAATTTTAAGAATCTCGAATCTGAATCTTAGAAAATATGCAAATATGAAATAAGGATGAAAGGTATTCTGGTTGCTCTCTTTGTATATATCCCTTTTTCCTGGACCTTTAATGTATAATATTTAAAACATACTCAAGTGTAGTCCTAAAGAATTAATAAAATACAATTTAAAGTTGAAAAATGATAACATGTATTTTGTTTCGACTTCCCTCCTCATGTTGTTTGTAAGCTTTTTTTCTAATTTGTAATTGATTTTTTGATGTTTTTGGCTCCACGGTTATGCCATATCAATTTAATGTTACCCGCTTCGGTGACCGCATGGTCTAAGGCGCTACTCTTGCAGTAGACTAGACTGCCAACGATGCTGAGATTAAGGTTTGAATCTCAGTTGGGTGTACTGTGGGTGGTTTTTCACTCTCCCTCCATGCAAATGCAAATACACTTCCTATAAAGATAACCGTGCTCATTCATAAAACCATTAGCGTAACTACTATATAAGCATATAACCCAAACAAGTAGTAAAACTCAGTGCTAAAATAAAAAACTTAATGTTGAATTAATCACTGAATGTTCTCTTGTCCAATCGCAGGATATCAATAACCTGAATCAACCAAGGAACACGTATGCTGTAAACGCAGGATCCTCGCTAGGTCCTAATGTTGATTCGGCCTCGAATACTAGTGCCGGTGATGCTACTGAGGATCGCAAACCAACCATTGGAGGCCGTAAGACTATTCCAAAACGTTCAGGGGTGAGTAAACTCTACTACGCTTATATTATCATCGTCAACTGTTTCGAGCCTGTGGCCAGATCATTCATGGTTAACTTAATTCCTAATCTTGTTTCTCCTCGTGACAGCTAACATGCTCCTCACAGACTTCATTCCCGTGGTCTGCATTTCCCTTGTCTCTCTTACATTCATTGTTTATTGTTTCTGTTGTATGTGTGACATTTGGTACAAAATATGTCCTATCAAGACGGATAGTAGTCTGTCAGCGATAAGTACTTCAAATTAGCGACAAAGACTACCAGTCTATTTACCTTATACTTTAATATCAAATGCTTTCAATGTCAAACTATCTCTCCACATAGTTTCATTTTCACAGGTTTGTAAGATCATATTAGACTATTGTATTAATATGGAAGGAAGACAATTTAAATAAACACATTCAAACCATGGTATAATGTAAACCAGTCTGGCTACTCTTTAGTTCCAGTGATCACACATTGAAGCCAAGTGGTGCTAGTATTGCCACATATTAGTACCCACAAAATTAAAATATTGGAGATAAGTTTGAACAACTAATGTTTCATTCTTTTAGGTAATATGGTAATAAAATAAAATGATTAATTCTTAGCAAAATTTATGACCTTAAGTAAAATAAAGATAAGACTTACAACAATAATTGTTTACTCTTTTCTGTAAAAGAATTTAAGTTTGCTCATTAGTACCAAATGTATAATCTGTTTACCAAAATAAGCTTGGTACACTCAAGGCCTAATGTATACACAATATGTCTTATTTAGATTGTATAGCATTAAGTATTCTGCTTTGCCCAGGAGAAATATTAAAGGGTTAAAAGTGTTAAAATAGTGTAACCAGGGCAAAAATGGGTAAGTAAAAAGAATAAAAATTGTATAAAGGCTAGAAAGAAAACTTAATGCTCATATATATATATATATATATATATAGCTAATCTAATATAAATAAAAAGGGTTAAAGGAGTAAAAGGGCAAAAACCCATAAAATGGTGCAAAAGAGAAAAAAGGGCAAAGGATTCTAAAGACAAATAATACAAAAATGCTGATAAGGGTAAAAAGAGTGAACGAGATAAAGGTGGTAAAAAAAGTGCACAAAGTGGAAAAATGGGTAATGGTGGAAAAAGTTCCGTAAGGGAAAATAGTGTATATAGTTTAAATGGTGTAAGAAGAGCAAAAATGATTAAAAAAAAGCAAATAATTCAAAGGTCAAAAAGCAAATTCATTAAAAATAAAATTGTTAAAAGAGCCAAAAAATGGAAAAAAAAGCTCAAAAGCACATGAAGGATAAAAGGGGTAAAAGAGGAAAAACTATGCAAATAAACGTTCTAGCAAAAATAAAAGGGCAAAAGCATAATAAATGGTAAAAACACCAAAAGCGTATAATTGGGTGTGAAAAAGGGTAAATGATACAAAAAGTGTGAAAAAGGTAAAATTAATTTTAAAAAAATGCAAAAATTGACTAGTATTAAAGAGCAAAAAGAGCAAATATTGGGGGGGGAGAAGGTAATAGGCAAGTCTAATCCAAATTTTAAAATTCCGGCTTATAGTTGCACATGATCGTTCAGAGACTACTAATATTTAAATGTCATCCCTCTGATTGTGGTAGATATCACGCAATGCCCACGCCAAACAACTAGAATAGGGGATGTGATGACTTTCATTGCTTTTGTGTGACAATCTTATCAGCAGGGCACATTTTGATGACATGTAATCTTTTCTTTGGTCCATCAGAGACAATGCTCATTTGTACATAAACTCTGTTCATGTACAAATTTATTTTATATATATATATATATATATATATATATACACACACACACGAATAATTGTTGCTTTGATAAAACATTAATATTCAAACATCAGATGTTTTACCACACACTTGTTGACTGAAGAAGATAATGTACGAGTTCAAATGAACTTGTGCCAATTTACCTGAGTGCTTATAAAATCCACATTCCTGGTGAGACCTTCACTACACCTTGGTAGGGATTCTGCGAACTGTGGAAATTGAGCATTGTTAAACTAAAGGATTTCCTGGGACTGTATACAGGTCATTTTATTCCAGACGAGTCCACACCGAGGAAAAACTGGAAATGGAGAGATATTTTTGCTTACGTGTATAATGTAAATCCTAACTCTTGTAATAAATACATCATATTATGGAATTTTAATCAAATCTTTTAGGTCATTTTTTGAAAATTTAAAGTCATTATTTAGAGTTTTTAGTGTCATTTTATAGGACATTTTTTGGCAATTTTAAGGTCATCAAAATCCTGGCCCTGCTTATCAGTGATGCACTAACTTGGACTGATATTTGTATGTTAATCTTACCAAGTTTTTCTTAGGGATGTGCGGGATTTGAAAATTCAAGAAAAAAAATCTCGATCTCGTCTCGAAAGTTAAAAAATTAATCTAGAAAATTCGATAAATTTAAAAAGCAAATAATAGTGTTAATAAACTAAAAAACCAAACCAGGAATTTATTGTTTACAATAATACCACAGTAACCCAAAACAACCTTCATTAAGAAATGTTTTGGATATAAATATTGTTCTTCAGTATCAAACTTTGATTATAAAAGCTGTTACACTACAAAATTAAATTATAAATGGTATTCTTTGTAACTACCTATCACTATTTAATTAATTGCATTTAAAATGTGTATGAGCTATATCTCAAGTGTTTGAATAAACTATATAAAAGACAATTTAAAGCAAGCGCAAGCTCAAATGTCAAAAAGGAACTCCATAACTCAATATATTTACTTTAATAAATATAATTAATGTACTTCCAAAGGACATTTTCTCGTCTCATTCTCGTGTCTCAATACTTTTTTATATTCCAGTCTCGAGATCGTCTCGAATTGAAAAAAATTGTTTTCGCACATCCCTAGTTTTTATATTTTGTGTTTAAATTTTTCTGTTTTTTTTTTCATGTACTTGTTTATTGTGTATGTGTGTTTTGTATAGGATATCATATTAAATGTGTATGTTTATACCCGGTGTTAATTTGAAAACTTTCCACCAAAATATCTAAAAAAAACAAGGCATTGCAGAAAAAAATGTTTTAAACAAACATAGTTTGGTTGTGAGTGGGATCTAAGGTGGTAAGGCTGTTATGGCCTTGTGTGGCATTGCTAAGGTTACCTTAAGGTCACTATGATTGTTTTAAATGAGACCCACTATTTTTATTACTATTCCTGTAGATCACATTGTGCCATTTTCATAATGGGGACTTAAAGCTTTTTAAATTTAAAGCTATCACGAGAAATTAACCACACAATTATCTGAGTCACCGGTACTGGGCGGGGCATTAGAATTTGGCCTATTCGAACATATCTTGGGAAGTTATAAGTGTTTGTGTGCTGTGTGTTTGCACACATGTGTCTGTTCCTTTTTATGTGTATTGAGAAAAATACTTTTTTAATTTTAACTCTGAAGGAGGTTTCCGAAATTCTCTCCATTTGGAGCTAAACATATTCCAGTGGTTCCCAAACTTTCTCTACTCACAAACATCTGAGTCGCACGAACCCCCTGAGAAACATCCATAGCCACAACTGAATTTTTAATAAAGTTAGTTACTAATCACAATGAAACAGTTTAATGCCTTTAAATTAACCTACTTTAGCTCCGGTAGGTACTTTGGGATACTCCACCAAAAATAATCAAAAATAATGAAACTACGTAATTACAAGTTCAAATAACTATACATTTATTTAAAAAATTAAAACTGAAATTAAATAAGCAAAGTAGTAACATTTCTTATATTTAATGTCACAATATTATAAAATTTCAAATGTTTTTTAAAGTGTTATTGGAAATTGGTGCTTTGAAATACCCTCTTACCATTTTTGTCTCAAGGAATTATATGGTCAGCCAATGGGAAAGCTATAATTTTATAACTCAAACACCTCCCTCTAATCACAAAATTCCATGGTGACTTAAGTTTCAAAATTGTTTAAAAGTTTTAATAGCTACTCACCTCTTCACTTGACTTAGTGAGAAGGACGCGCTTGCTTTGGATGGCACAAAGCTTTAAAGTCAGGAACCACAGACGATAAATTAAGTCTCAAAATCACTTTCCAGACTGAGCCGGTTTCTGTTGTGGAAAGTGAAACAAATTATTGGTGGGGAGTAGAGAAAGTGAACGTATGTTTCTGGAGAGATACTGAACAAAAACCTCATCACATTTAGATAATAGAATCTTGTAAATGTGCCTCGTAAAATTTCAAAAATTTTCATTAAAAATCCACCATTACGGAAATATATAGGCGGACCTCTTGGAAGATTTTGGGAACCCCTGGGGGCTCTGTTTTCAAATTCACTTCTGATGTTTTGTAGGGTTGCTTTTATAATACTATTACATGCTATTGTTATCTTATTTTTTAACTCTTTGATATTTGCTGGCTTAGTCCTATAAATAGTGGACTTTAAATGTCCCCATGAAAAAATCTAGGGGCGTTAAATCAGGGGATCTTGCTGGCCACTCAATTGGTCCTCTTCTGTCAATCCATTGTCCATTAAATCTGTTGTCTAACCATTGACGAATGAGTAATGTATAGTGAGGGGAGGCTGAAAATGTATAAGATCTTCATCAAGCTCCATGTTTCCATAATTGTCTGGTTGATTTTCTAGGGCGTACACTATGAGAGGATGAATAGCTTCTTCAAGAATTTCCAAGTATTTTCCCCCTGTCAAATTTTCGTCAATAAATATCGGAGCAATATTTATGTCATCTAATATAACTGCCCACACGTTTATTTTTACCGGCCATTGTGTATGTTCCATGTTCCTCACTAAAAATACACATAATTTTGATCACTCCAATAATGACAGTTGTTTATTTACAAAAGAACTTTATAAAAAAAAGTGCACGTGTCAGAAAAGCAGATGCATCCTAATAACAATGAATTCACACTCAATAATTCGATCATTTCTTCACAAAACTGTACTTGCCTCTCAGGATCATCTTCGCTTAATGTTTGATGTACCTGCATTTTAATGGATGACACTTATTTAATTTTAATGTCTTATGAACCGAACCAATTGATACACCAGTACCTTTATACACTTTCCGCACTGAACCTTTGGGATTTGCCATAAAAGAGCCCAAAATTTCTATTTGAGTTAATTCACTCAATACTATACGCACAGTCCATTTTTTGTTTGCGACACAGAACTAGATTATTTAAATTTTGAAATAAGATCCAAAACATAACTATGTGATATATATTTATCCTGAAGTCTTTGGTTTAATGTTGCCGCCGTTCTTCAAGCACATTGAGCCTCGGCTCCATACAAAAAAAAAATCAATTCTGTTCTCTCTTCCAAACTATAAACCATTTTTCAAGAATGGATGTTAACAGTAGAAAACAAACAAGACAGCTAATGGATTTGTAACTGGCATCGATACTTGATATAAAAAATAATATTTTGTTTACACTCTTACACACAAACACTTGTACCTTCCCAAACTATGTTTAAATAGGCCAAATTCTAATGCCGGTGCCGGTGACTCAGAAACTTGTGAAGCTCATTTCTCGTGATAGCTTTTACTTTAAAAAGCTTTAAACCACCATTTTGAAATTGGCACAGCGGGATCTACAAGAATAGTAATAAAAAATAGGGGGCCTCGTTTAAAAAAATCTGCAGCATCGCTCCTATTTTGTAGTAGAAACGATGACCACAGTTACAAGGAAATTGAAATGGAAAGGTAAAGTCATGCAAAACATAAGGGTGAAATACAAGTCAGCAAATAATTATATTGGTATCAAAACAAAAGAGAATTATTACATATTCACACACACATGAGAACACACTATACTTTACACTGTTTAATGTTAGGCGTAAACAATGTAACAAGAAGTACCATTGTTACCAAAATTGCCATGTTTGGTGTGAAGCACTTTAAATTGATAGCCAATACAACAATGCTTGGGCCGAAGATTGAAAAAGTGGGATTCCTTAAAGAAGATCATGAGCACTTTCTAAAATGAAAGTATACTAAACAGATAATTAGAATAACTTTAATCGGAAGGATTAAATAAAGTTATGGCTAAGCAACAATACACAACACAATGCAGCCTTACGTCTGTAAGTCTCAAATAAGATAAGCATGGTCAAATAATGATGTTGAACATATTTTAAGTCTAGGGAGTCCTTATTTAAGGAGTTACAGCGTTAGTTGCTAACTGAATCAGCTAGCATTGGCTTACTCCAAAGAAGGGTAATATTATACAAAAGAAATGTTACAAATGCTGAAACTATTAGTTTACAAATAGTAAAAAGAGAGATATCAGGAATCTAGGCCATCAAAAAACTTATGGAAGGCCTACTCCTAATTAGTACTGCCTGATCATCCAATAATATAATTAATACTCAACAATAGTCTGGAGACAGATTACAACAATGGAAAAACTTCTAAACATTAAAGAGCCAAGTGGTATCTAGAGGGAGCCGGACAAATCTAAACATAACAACACGCGGGCCACCCCTCTGGGATAGAAGCATACCCACGAGTTGAGTACCGCACAAAGGTATAGCAAAAATGTCAAACCAAAGACTGATAACAGCCAAAGACCCAATTAGGTCATGACATGGTCACATAGAACAGGGCATCATATTTATTGAAGACTTGTCATATGGACATAGTTAAACAATAAACATGTATCGGCATAAGGACTTACCCTCTGTTTAAAATAAACAGACTCTGCCAAAGAGTATAGAAATTATTACACTTAACCTACATTGAAGCTTCTCATATGAAGAAAATCAATAAGTAAAAGTCTGTAACAGACAAATGATATAATCTTAACAGATATTACATTATCTGCGGCGAGGTGGTGAGACCGATGGAGCGACCATCGTGACCATTATTTGTGGGTTAGGTTGAACTGAAGCCTTCTGGATGCTCATGAGACGAGTTGTTGGAATTGAATACAAAAATAGTACAAGAGGCGTTGCATTATATACTAAATGAATCTGACGTCTAAGAAATGGAGGGGAGGGGAGGGTTTGCTCGCAGGTGCTAGATTTTTCCAGAACAACAACCAACAGGCCAAAGTCCAAAAAAGCACAGATTGGACGATCAGTTTTGTTGTGCTGTCCCAGTTGACAGTTGCTGCAGCGTCCGCTTGTTCTATCAGGTCGTATACTCTGGCAGGATTCAAATGACCCTGTATGCAACAATCACAGAGTGAGTTCATAAACTGCAATTTATTTTAGCTTCCTTTACTTTTTTATGTACTGCAATTTATTTAGTTTTCTAAATGAGCGTAGCCCGTTAAAAATCATAGTGACCTTAACATCACCTTAGCGACACCACCCAAGGTCATACCAGCGTTACCACCTTATTTCCTCCTCAGAACCAAACAACTTTTGTTTAAAATATTTTTTTAGGCACTGCGTTATTTTCAAGATATTTTGGTGAGAAGTTTTCAAATGAACACCTGGTATGTAGCATATTATATAAAATGCATGTGTTTATATGTAACATTTTTTGAGGCTATTGATTTATTGTGTACTAGCTGCCTTGATACTCATAAAAATTGTTAGTTCGAGCTATAAATATCTCAAATTTCTCTAGATATCCTTCGGAGTTCAAATTAAAAAAGTTGCACTGTATAATCACGCTGTTATTTAGACTAGAGGCTAGTAGTAAAACATAGAAGCCTTAAAATTAAGAAAAAACTTAACCAATTTGAATATTTCTGGTGAAACGTTAAAAGATTCAATTGAGGATTGGTCAAAGTGGTGTACCGGTATGACAATATTTTAGAGCACAAAAAAACCTATATAGAGTAGGCTCTGCACACTTTTTGATATCACTTCTTTTGTAAAATTATCAAAGTTTCCAAATGTAATTTTAAAATTATTTTAATGTTCACCTACTAAATTTCAGCAAACTTGCGTACCCAAGAATATTTGATTGTTGGGGGAAGGGACTGTAATTGACTGTTATGAGTGTGGTTTCAGATGGGTGCAAAGAAGGGTGGCCTTGGAGCTCACAAGGTGAAGACCAACTTTGCTGACATTGAGCGAGAAGCTACAATGGCAGATCAATTGAAAGTGCAAGCAGCAGAAGAAGCCAAAATGGCAGCTGAGAGGTCAGCTGAGGAGCAACAAAAACATGTAATAAACCTTTGGTTTTGTTGTCTGCTCTACTAATAATATAATAATAGTTGTGTAACTTGTAAAGTTGTTTCACAGTCGGGGAGGACAGAGAAAACCTGGAAATGTCAGGGAATTTAAAGGTTAAAACTGTCAGGGAGTTTTGTGATCAAAAAGGGATACGCTAGATGTCTTGGTTGCATCTTTTTTTTCTTCTAATTATTACTTTTTTTTTATTATCAAAGAGTTCATTACAAAAATAATATCTATATTTTCTAAACTTTTTTATTATATATTTTATATCTCTTTAAGGTAAACCTCTTTTCACTTTCCTCATAGAGATATATTTAGGAATGGACCGTAATTACATTTTTTGTATCCATGCAGGAAATGAGTCAAAATATCTGGATCAGGAAATTAATAAAATGACGCTTTAAAGAATTTTAAAATAAAATTATTCATTTATATTTAAACTAATATGGTGAGACTTGTAAAAGCTTGAACATTATTATTTTCTATATTAAGTTTTTATGGTATGAAACCTTGGTCGGGGGATTGGGTGGTGATGATAGATTTTCTTCAAGAGGCAGCCATTACCTCTTTGTCCGATGGCACCGATGTAGGGTGTGAACTGTGTCCTTCTTTTTATTGTAACAGCCATGTTGTGTTTATTCCTTTTATATGTTTATATACACATTTACTGTACCTTCTTCCAAATATAATATTATTAGTTTTTTATTTATTTATTTATTATTATATTATATTTGTATGTTTTCTTATGTTCATAATTTTTTACAAGATTCAGATTTTAATTCAGAATTTGAAGGTAAATTGGAGATAGATTCAAATTCAAGATTCAAATTTGTAAAATATTGGATTCGACCCAACTCTAACTTCTTTACATTTTTAGTTGAAAAAAGCAATATGTTTTCTAACTTTTAGTATCGAAATTAAAGATGGTTGAATCCTATATTTCTCAAATCTGAGTCTCGAATCTAAATCTTAAAATTTTTTTTTTTTAATCTCAAATCTTTAAAAATGTAAAAATTTCTGTTTTAAGTGAAAATATTTAAAATTTCATATAAAAAAAAGTTGCTTAGAGCTTGTTGTGGCACTGAAAAATCATATTATGTTTGTCATGTCTATTACATTAGGGTGTAATGAGTAGGGGGCGGATTTATAGGCACTAAAAATTTGAAAAAAGGCAGGCAAATAGGCACTAAAAATCACAAAAATAGGCACATAAATAGGAATTATAAAGTAAAAAAGGCAATAAATAGGCACCAAAAAGAAAAAAAATTGGCACACAAAAAGGCATAGTAATGCAAAAAAAAAAGCACCAAAACACTCAAAAATTGTATTATTCATTCTTAAAATCCAGCATACACTTTCATAAACACAAATTAATTACTATTAGAGTTAATTACCAAATACTTCTCAAGATTTTCAGGTGTAGATTT
>CABFWB010006077.1:16272-37110 GCA_902151455.1 Timema bartmani
CTCAAGATAGGGATAGGGTGTAATGAGGTGGGCTGGATCAAACTAGCTCAAGATAGGGATAGGGTGTAATGAGGTGGGCTGGATAGAACCAGCTCAATATAGCGATAGGGTGAAATGAGGTGTACAGGATAGAACTAGCTCAAGATAGGGATAGGGTCTAATGAGGTGGACAGGATATAACTAGTGTAAGATAGGGATAGGTTGCGTACTTTTTTGAGGTAATGACCTTGTGAGTTCCTAATCCCATAGAGTAAGTAATTATTATGTGATGAACAGCAAAGAGAACAACCCAATGCGGTGGCTGTATGGTCTAAGGCGGTTCTCTCGTAATATACTAGACTGCTGATGATGATTATATTGTAGTTTGATCCTGGTCGGGTCTACTGAGGGGGATTTTTCACTCTCTTAGACAAGAATGTGGGTACACTTCCTCTAAATTTAACCTTTCTCATCCTTAACCCATTAACTTAATTACTATGCAAGCGTAAAACCCAAATAGATAGTAAGGCGCGGTGCTAAAAAATATAACACTTTTTTAGTCAATTATTAATACAATTTTGTCATTTTTTATAATAGTGTTACTTTCCCAAGATAAATCTTTATAATTCCATTTATTAATAATTACTTAAAATTGTTACTTTAAGTAAAGCTCTTCATAATTGAATTCAAGATACTGTTTTTGAAATTCTTACAAATATTGAATAATATTAGAAGAATCAAGGATTCAGGCATCCCTTCTCTAACTGTAATACAACTTTATATTTAGCAAAATCTAGTAATGTTATTTACCACAAATCAGGTTCTCGTGTGTGCTTAGAATATGGATGAGTAGCAAGGTGCGCTCACAAGAAAATAATGAATTACCACGCTCTTGATATATTATCCTAGCTCCTAGTCTGCTGTTGGACAAATTTATCTGCTGCCACACTTTTATTTAAATCATATAATGAATGTGTGACTGGTAGGGATGAACCTTTGAATCCTCGAATCCTTGAGGATATCCGAGATAATTTCAGATTAAATACTTATATCCTAAAAAAAACAATTTTATGTTTTGCAATATTTAAAGTTAAATTTGTTTTAGAGCTTTAAAACTACTTATTGGTGGTTCAGGACCAATTATAATTATAGGATGAACTTAACAACCAGGCCCCAGAACAGTAATTTAACACTTAACTGAACATATGAATGTTATAATGAATTGATTGTAAGAAAGAATATTAACATTTAGTTACTATTTGTATCTTATATTATTTTATTATATTTATATTTCCTCTTATGTTCATGATTTTTTCCAAGAGTCGAATTCAGATTCGACATTCATGATTCAAATGTAAATTTGGATTTTTTGATTCGACTAACTCTAATTCAAAATAAACAACAATGTTTTACCACCCCTATGACATCAAAGAACTTGCATCCATGTATTGATTTCAATTATTATTTTGACTAGATGGCGTCTATGCGCCTAGCCTACCAAGATCTTGGCTTACAGCAGAAAAAGGAGGAGGAGAAAATGAAGAGGGTTGATCCTAAGAAGGCCCAACAGTACGAGAGATTGGGCATGGGCTTTGCATCTCGGGCGTAAGTTGAAATACATGTTAAATTTAAACAGAACATCCAAACTAATAATTACTCTTAAAAAAATGTTTTACATATTCATGGTTAAAACAAATCCTCAGGAGTCTTAACTTTTTTTTTGAATCATTTATTTTTCCAATTTTCATGCACAAATCGATGTTAAGTAGAAATTTTGATATAATTACATGTAGGCCTACATGTTTCAAGAAATTCCACCATTGCATTAACTTAATACATTTCCTGGTGTGTGTGTGTGTAGCACACCCTAGGTCCCGCAGCAGTTTTTCCAATCCTAATCCTATACTCTTATGCAACAAATATGTTTGCAACACACTTATTTTCTTATTTATTGCTTGATTCATGGTCGTACATCATTTAACTTGTAGCCCTATCTATCAGCTTCAATAGGAAATATTCAGACTGGCTAAAATTACAGTGGTTCATTGATAAATGGCATTACAATAATTTATTGTAGTTAAACATTGATTTGCGACTGCGCCAGGGAATGTTTGGCCAAACAAATACATTGTTCAATGCCCGTGACAGGGAATGGTTTAAAATAGTTCACACCCAGGCTGTACCGAAAAATGTGATCTCGAAAATGGAAAAAAATAAATAAAAAATCATATGGAAAGTGAGCATATACACCATATTAGCCTTCAAATTGCTCATGGCTTTTACCTATTTGACTTTTGTAACTTTGACCTACTCCTCGGTTGAAAGATGCTTTTTTCTCTTTGATTGACCAAGCTGAAGATTCCATGCTTTGTAAACAAATACACTAAATTCTTGTCCAAATAGAACTATAGTGATCAACCAACTGTAACAATAAGTCAATATATGTGTGAAAATGATTAAAAATAGATACAAAGGCTCATCCATTTCATTTTCTCAGCTATTTTGACTCAAAGCTATGCTGTATTGTCCCAAACATATTTTTATGTTTTTCTCCTTAAAAAGCTCCTTCAAAAAAAGGCAGCCTAACATTTTTCACTGAAAAAAAAAAGTCTGATTCCTACCGAGGTTTATTTTGTAGCTTGTTAGAACTGTACCGGCTGGCGGGGAATCATTATATGCATATGATAATAAACTCCAGCTCAGGGTAGCTAAATTAGTAATTCAGGAGGTCAATGTTGGTTAGTGACAGAATCTGTGCTGAGCTATTGATATTAAAACAGCATCACCCGCCTCGGTGGCGTAGTTGGCTAACGCGCTAGTCGTGTTGAGCTCGACTGCCGAGGATGGGGAGATCGAGGTTCGAAACTGGGGGTGGTTTTTCCTAAATGGTTTTCCACTCTCCCTCCACGCAAATGCGGGTTCACTTCCTCTAAATTCAGCCCTTCCAATTCCTAATCCAATAGCGTAATTAGTACTTAAGCGTATAACCCGACCGGGTAGTAAGACGCGGTGCTAAATATATATAATATATATATAAAACAGGATCCATAGCAGAACCGTTTGTTACTATGTTCAAAAGAAGGCTTAGCTGGTGTCTCAACTAAACAAGGGAATGAGAAGAAGCTATAGTATGAATTTCAAATCTAAGACCAGTATGCGAGGTGCAATAAACCATTAAAGTGTAGGCTGCTAACAAGTTTTGTGTTTCCGAGGCTAATATACGACTTTGGAGAAACAGACTTTTTTTAAAACATGATTTATCGAAAGAAACCAGTTATTTAAATAAAATTATGGTAATCCGTTATTTAAATAAAATTATGGTAGTGAGACAATGTAGATGACAATAAATGGTGAGTAAAATGCAAGAAAATTTTAACTTAGATGTAATACGATGAAATATTAAATTACAAATAAAATTTTAAATCATTTATCCAATAGAATGAATGCTACCAAAATAATTTATTTTTTTAACTTATAGAAAGAGCCCTTCACAAGATTAGTTTCAAAAATAAAACTTTTTTATTTTGTAAACAGCCCATAAATACAACCAAAGATGTTTTGTATGACATCAACCACCCTTGTTTCGGCTGGTTTGCCATATTAATTTATCAAGAGAACGCAGCCTTTTAGAAGCTCTCATTTGTAAAGTATTTTCAAATGAACCATAAATGCAGGGCTCATACTCGGTCTCTAAAGTCCCTAAAAGTCCATTTTTTAACTCTAGGTCCCTAAAGTCCCTAAAAATGAGTATATGAAATGTTTATGGATAATTAATGTAGATTTGTATGATATTAAATATACATTTTTAGGCAAGTAGAAGAAATTCTGGCCTGATGTCTTTGAAAATTAAAGGGCCTGGATGAATTTGGTGAATCTTTGTCTAAACTTGTTGTATTGGTTTACAATTTTTTTCATGATTTCACAGCTAAGTTGGAAGACTTAAGGAATGAATATTCAAAATGATCTTCAGGTTCCTACCAAAGTTTTTATCAAAAATGGCTGCGTTATCCGATGGATCGTGATATTAATAAAATCACATAATCGTAGCTGACGATTTCCGCTAAGTCCATCATAGGCTCTGCCTTAAAATATGAGTGAAGAATGACCCTGGGCACGGAACGAATCCTGGATAGCTCAGTGGTTAGAGCATTGGCGTACTAAGCCAAAGGTCCCGGGTTCGATTCCCGTGTCCAGGTGTCATTTTTCAATTTTCAGAATATGACGTACATTATAGGTTTTATAAAGCAAAAATTATCACAAGAAAGTGAAATTGGATAATTTTTAATGGTGTTTTACACAAAATGTCGCAGTTTGAAGATCAAAGTAAATGGTTGAGGACATATCTAGCCTTCCTCAGTCACAACTAGTTATGGATGGGAATGACATTCTTATCGCAGAACGGAAAATGATAAAAATATCGGGATGGGAACGAGAAATTATAAAAAGGACACTTTAGATACATTTTAGATTAAAAATATATGTTGATTTTAAAAATATATGTTGATTTTTAAAATATATGTTGATTTTTAAAATATATGTTGATTTTTAAAATATATGTTGATTTTTAAAAATATATGCTAAGACTTGTAAAAGCTATACCATTATTAAACATAATAACATAGGAGTGCACGAATAGCACTTTTTATTTAATTGATTAGAATTTTTTTTAACAAAGATCGAATATTACAAATCCAATAATTAATTTTATTACATGTTTGATGTAAATTATTTGTATTAATTTCTTTTCAAAATATTGCTTTATATTTAATTATATCCAGAGTGCCAAAAATACTATAAAACATAATGCTTGACACCTCTTTTAAATAAAGTTGGAAACAGCAAAATGTTATCTAGTTTTGAAATCCGTTGAAAGTTATATATGCTTGAAAACCCTTAAAGATTCTTAAGGTTTAAAATCACCTAACCCACCATCAGGCACGCCTGTTTTTTTCCACCATCGGTCACATGTATTCTGACAGGCTATCTCGCAATATTTGCTTCCTGAGATAAAATGTTACTGAAAAAATTCAATTTATTAGTTTTGACACTCTTTGTGTGTGTTGTAATTAGATTTAGTTAATGAAACTGATGCTTAATACCATCATAAACATTTTCTATTTTTTCGGGGAGGTTTTTAATAAATCGGCGAAAATTGTACTAATGTCATGAGGCGCGTGTCATCTGAGAGATGACTATATAGGAAAATGCACCTACGCTGTGAGATGCGAGTCATCTCCCAGATGACCACATGAAACACAGCACAAATAGTACTTGTTCTTTTGTTTTTTTTATCAAAATTTTTTATTTCAAGAGGTGACCTGGCGCTCTAGGAGTAAAGTATCAGACTTCTGTGCTGGGGGTCCGGGGTTCAATCCTCGGTCTCGGCACAGATTTATCCGATTACCAAACCCTTCCTTCACCTCTGACAAGATGTGTATTAATCACAACTTGTGAATGTGTAGAATGCCAGGCCTCCACACGTGGTTCGGATTCCACATTAAACTGTAGGTCCTCCATTTCATCTCACAATCACCCTTCCATTACACATTAGCGTAAGTGCGTATAAACCGTACGGGTAGTAAGACGCGTTACTAATAATAATTTATTTCAAGAAAATCTTGCTACATTACAAATTTAAAAAACCCAACATATCTTAGTACTAAAAAAATATAACGAATGATAGATTTAGAGCCTGTACACTACACATTTAGGCTCGACTCACCACAAGATGATGATCAATAAACACACGACTGGGTGCAAGTCATCCAAGAGATTATTACTACAGTTATGAACTTGGTATTCATTGGATCATGTCTTTTGACTCAAATGTCCGGCGGAGAGAAGGGAGCCAAGAAGATACTAGGAGATGGACCGCACCCCACCCCTAGCAACTTAAATGGTGGGCAACTACGTCGCTAAGCCATCTCTCAAATGACATGTGACCGATGGCGGGTTAAATGCTCTTTAGATTTGAAACTCCAATATTATTTCCACCCCTTCAAGATTCTCTATTTGACACTCCTTAAATATTTTGTTTTACACCCCCTTAATCTCTACTCCATGTCTGGAGCTGCACACTCATAGTTGGTTGACCTTGGCAAGCTACTTCTTCCCCCCCCCCCACAGCCCACTAAATGCTAAAGTAGAATCTCTGTCCTTCTCTAAATCTTTCAAGCTCTCTCGCTTGCTGAAACTAACAAATAACTGTTGATAGAAAGAGCAGAATGAGTCACTTGCCTCCACAAGGGTTTAAAATACCGCCGCCCCCTACCACCACTTACCCTCCTCCCATAAGCTTGCTACAGAATATTAAAGAAGACTCTACAAAGAGATTAACAGTGATGAGTCAGCACTAGCAGCTGGAACAAGCTTTGTTTCCCACTGGACTTACGGGAACGGATAAATTCCCAACCTTTTCCCGAATGTTTGGGATCCTGTCCACCCCTAGTCACAAATTATAAAGCTAATCAGGGGTAAGATGTTCACTTTCTAATAGATTTTTAATTTTCTCACAGAGCTGTACCACAACCAAGGGATCAGAAAAAAGTTTTTATCCAAACACATTCAGTTGCCTACACCATCTCTTCACATAAAGTCTGTTCACCGTAGGAATTGTTTTCTGAAAGGCCCTTTTCCCTACCAGAAAGCTATTATATAGTAAGATTTTGGTAGGAAAAAAGACCTTTAAGAGAGTAATTCCTATCTTGAATGCAGTATATCTGTACCAACCTCCACTTGTGGTAAAGCCACCCTCGCTATCCTTAAACTGGTTTTTGAAAAACAATGCCTTTTCCTTCAGCATTGGGCCTGTGATTGGACTTTTTTTTTTAAACCAGAGGAACAATGCTTCACTTTTTTTCTCATACTGAAACTTCCTAATTCAACTTTGGTTCCTCTAATCTACCTTCTGGGTGAGCACTTATCAGAAAAACTTTTCCATTTTTAATTTCTCCCACCACCGGTCTCCTACTGTCACTTCATCAACACTATACTTGCTCGGCTGCAAGTTTATTTAATTGTTTCTCCTTTTCCAATCTCTTTAAAGCTTATAATTTTGTTTACATAAAAGTCACTACACATTAAACAAACCCAACAGAATGTATGCAAAACTAGCGATAATACAAGATGCAATGGCTGTCCAATAGGAAATGGTTCTGTAAATTGATCAAACCATGTGTGCAAATATGTTAATTATCTTAAGTTGTTAATTTATGTTCTATTTTTAGATACCCAAAGGGGCAGCGGAAGGAATAAATTCTTGCAAACCCATTTTAAACCAACCCCTCACTTTTCACAACATGCAACTATTGCTTCAAACATTTACTTTTTCTGTTGACCAGCTTGTATTTAACAAAACTTCGAATTATTGAGACTCTTGTATTTTAATTTCTAGAATTATGTATTGTCTTGCCAAAGTAAGATGAAAGTCATAAACTAATTAGTTACTCTCATATTTATTTAATCTGTTGTTTTAATTTTGTTTTCTTATATTATTTAAGGGGAATGAGCCATTCAGCCTTAAGTGACATGCAGAGCATTGAACAGGAAACGCCCAACAAGATGAACAGCTCAAAGTCTGTTTTTGATCGGGATGACAGTTTCTTTGATGATTATCACTTTACAACATCAACTGGTTTAGGCTTGTAAGTACTCACACTCAAATTGAACTAAAATATTGATGATGGTTTTATCATGATTACTGTTTTTATTGATTCTCATTCTTACATTTTAGCTAAGGATGAGACCCTTGAATCCTTAAGGAGAGTCAGGGATTAAAGAAAATTTTGGATTCGAGACTCAAATCCTTTTAAAAAAAATCAATCTTTCAAGTGGAATTTATTTTAGAGCTTTAATACTACTTATTGTTGGTTCAGAACCAATTATAATTAAAGGATGAACTCAACAACAAGACCCCAGACCAGTAATTTAACACTTAACCGAATGTATGAACATTATAGTGAATGGATTATAAGAAACAATGTTGACATTTGGTTACTATTTGTATTTTATATTACTCTGTTATATTTATATTTCCTCTTATTTTCATAATTTTTCCCAAAATTCGGATTTGAGATTCATATTTCTCTCTTTTCCCGAACCTCCCACCATGTATTAAAAATATGTAGTTTTTTTTAAATGTAATGTATTTGCAAAAAGCATAAAAAGTGTAAATAGTAACAAAAATACCAAATTAAAATGTTTATGTTTGATCTATCAAGATCACAAGAACACGAAGTTCATAATAAGCACATTTACATTTTGTTATCACTTAAACAATAAGATATGATGAAAAATTATTCCTTTCTGAAATTTGTAGACCTGTGGAAAAATTCTGGAAAATAGACGTTCTTGAAACTTGGGCGGGGAAACTATTTCCCTGGACAAAAAATTAATATTAAGGACAATCACTTAATGTCCTGTTTGTATTTAATGTTCATTAGCAATGTTAATAATTTAACAAAGTTAAATTAACCTTATCTTCCATTAAGTAAATGTGTACCCTAAACTTTAATCGCTTTTATTTGACAACNACGTTAAACTGTAGGTCCTCCATTTCATCTCACAATCACCCTACCATTACACATTAGCGTAAGTGCGTATAATCCGAACGGGTAGTAAGACGCGGTGCTAATAATAATATTTGACTACTTTCTAGTAAAAACAACTGAGCGCCATCTTGGACATATGTAAGGTAGGAAAACACATTGTTATAACCCAATCAAGACAGTCATAGCCGGTCCTGGTTCGGACATGGTTTATTTAGGAGTTGGTACACTCTTGCACACGCTACCCCTGCCCATCCAGTGCTATGTCAGGAGAAAGGATGGGCGCGCAGCACCAACAACCCCTCCTCCCCTCTCTCTCTCTCTTTCTCTCTCTTCTCCACCTCAACGCGCCATCTCGAGTGTCGAGGTCTCCTTCTCCCACTTCCCATCCCCCCTTCCCATCCCCCGCTGAACCAGCCGTACGTGATTACTCTCCTTATCACTTTAACCTTAACCCCCCCTTCTTATCTCCCAATGTCTCCGGCAGTCCTGCGGTAGCCGGCCCGAGAACAATATGGGTTTTACGGATCGCTCTGGAGCAGTCCAATAGAAGAGATGGTAGAATGCGCAGAACCAGTCCGGCACTAACAACCCTACCACGCCAGGGCCCAGCACTTCGTCGATGGGGTACTCAACCTAAGGACCCATGCACTACCAGGACGGCACGCTAGCCACCACAACCACCAGACCTCGGGGACTAACCTCTCCCAACTCTCTGAGCCATACCCCTCCTCGCTCACCCCCCCAAACTTCTCTATACTTTTCTCCTAGCCGCTACTTCTGCAAATCGCCCACGGTACGCACTCCCCCAACCCCAATCTCCCCACTGAGTCCCGTCGATTATCACCTGAGACCCCTGAGTGGGCCAACTTCCCTGGGCTCACATGGTGCCACACACCAATTTCACAAAGACGACCTTTGACTCCACGTTGGTGCCAAAGTAATCTCTGCTATCTCCAGACAAACAGATAGAGAAGTAAACCGACGACTCGCCAAGAGATAACACAGATCAACCCAGTGGCGACTGTCAACATTTTTAGGGTAAAATAATGAAAAGTGGATTTTATAAATCAAATCTATGCACGAAAATTCTCCTTTATCAGGTCGGCCTCTTGGTCTAGTAGTCAGCGTTCCTGGTTACTAATATAGAGGTCCCAGGCTCGACTCGTGGCGGCGATACCATAGAAATTCTTCCCAACGGATAATTGCTCCTATGGTCATGATGGTCTGATTAATTAGGCTTAAGTTAAGTTTAGATTTCCACTGGCCACCACATAATCATCATCACATAACTATAATTAACGAATATAAAAGCTTGGCTCTTTAATTCATCATGTTATACACATTCGTAAAGTTTATGGTGATACAGAGTTATATCGGCCCCCGATGGGCGCTAATTATTATGATACGAGATTATTTATGTGATATTGATCTGTGATTGAGCACTATTTACAACAATATTGGGTTTTACGATGATGAATAAAACCCTGACCTTTGGCTTAGTACGCTGATGCTCTAACCACGGAGCTATCCAGGAGTTGTCAGAGTACTTGCACATCTCTTATGTGGTTTAAGGTTCTCCTTTACCTATAAAGTTTCTTTTATTTTCAACATTCGGAGTAAAGTGTTAATGAAACAAATTGTTGCTTCATCAGCTTGTCTTTTGTGTTTGTTAAAGGTACAAGAATAATTCCACTGAGAAGAGCTTGGAAGCGATGTTCCTTGATGGCAACACAAGCAGGGATCGTTACGCCTCTAGTAAAGGTTGGGTGACGGTCGAGCCAGAGAGGGAACAGCCACCCTCTTCAAGCTCATCGTTCAGCGGCTTCTCTTCCATAGATGAGCGACCGAGCCCTAGAAGAGAGGCGACACCCCTCGGGCCGACAACTGATGAGGCGCAGAAGAAGTTTGGTAGTGCCAAGGCTATTTCATCTCAGCAATTCTTTGGAGATTCTGCTGATAATACTGTAAGTTTATTTGTTTACAGCAAATTCCTTCATCATTCTTTGGATTTATTGGTTTTTATGGCTCGTAATGTGAAGGAATAGTTTTACTTTTCTAAGCAAGACTGAGAATAAAACTCATATTTCAGAACAAGCTCAACACATGCTTCAGTGGCCGCATTGTCTAAGTTGCTATTCTTTCAGTAGACTATACTGCTGATGACGGGGAGATCGAGGTTAGAATCTCTGTCGGGTGTATTGAGAGTGTTCTTTTCAAAATAGCTTTCCACTCTTCCTCCACACAAATGCGGGGATAGTAATTAAGAGGAAAACATGTGGGGAATCCAGGCGGGGAAGAAGTTGTGTGACTGGCCTCATCACTCAGCACGGCCACTTCTGAACGTTTGTTTTCAACTCCTCCTGTCCTTGAAGCAATGTGTGCCGAACCACTCTTTCATGGTCTGAAGCGGTGATAGTCCCTCAGAGCAAGGATAGTCCCTCAGAGCAAGGTGGTACTGTAAGGTGGGTTACTAAACTATTCCCAAATGAAAGGTTCAAGCATTGCTTGACTGCAAGTCACAGTATGTCGTCGTCATATAGCAAATCGACACTAGAAGTTAGCATACCGCGCCTTTTGTTCGGAATGGCCCTCCAAAGTTTTTGTAATGTCTCGCATTAATATACACTTTGGAATTGATGTGGTTACTTGTGCCATAATGTCGCCAAACACCACTCCTTTATGGTCCCAAAAGACTGTTGCCATAAGCTTCCTGTCATTCATTGTTTGCTTGAACTTCCTTTATTTGTTCTGGAGAATATGTGTGCCCCCACTGCATAGACTGTCTTTCTATTTCAATCACAGGTTTTATCACCAGCTACGGTGGGATTAAGGCATTCATGTTCATCACTGGGTTATCACTCCAGGAAAGTGAGTGTTGAGGCTATTCTCTTTGTTTTGTGGCTGTCCTTAAGCATCTTTGGGACCCATCGAGCACAAAACTTGTGATAACCTAATCTGTCTGTGACAATTTTGTACAGAACAGTAAATGAAATCTGTACAAAATGAAGTGAAAGTTAAGCTATCCTGAAGCTACAATTTCTGTACAAGATCATCTGTCACAATAGAAGGTCGGCCAGATCGCTCTTCATCATGAACATTTGTTCAGCCATTTTTAAACATCCTACACCTCTTTCACTCATAACGTTTGGTACATAAACCTCACACAGTTTACAATGAATCTTGGCAGCACTTATATTTTTTTTCATGAAGAAAATTAATAACTGCAGGTATTTAACAACTGGCGTGGTCATTTATGATAACTCATTTTATTTCACTCAATACATGATACAAATCAAATCCAACACCTTAGCTCAGTCGGTAATGCTTCTGTCTACTGAGCTCACCCCTGGGTTCGATTCCTGGTATGGCTGAAAAATGTATCATTGGTGAAATGTCAGTTCACCCTTTCACAGTGACATATTAATGGCCGGGGACTGGATGTTGTGCCTGTCCTAGTCTTAAGTTAAATTATAAGGCATATGAAGCTACGACAGGCTTAGCCAGCCGGTAGTGGAAAATATATGGCTTGAATAAAAAAACCAACCAAGACAACAGACTGGAATCAGTCATGGATGTAAGAACATGACTCGTATCAACAGTTAGCGGTTAAAAATGTTCCGCTAGATAGCTACTGAGTCAATAAACATGAAACCTCCCGCCTGCTTCCCACTATACTGCGAAAAAATAAACAAGAGCTACTTTGTGAACCACCTCATATAAGCAATGGCATACTTAGATAATAGGATATTGCTTGAATTTTTCGGAAATAAAACTCTCAGTCCATTTTCTTGGGAACTGTCCTGGTTTTTGAGCACCTGTGTTGTCCACCCTATTTAGTATTTGTATGTTCGTGCCATGGTTATACCTATTATCTTATTATTACTAAAGCACAAACAAAACAACAAGTGCTTGTCCTACATTGCTAAGTTATAGTAAAGCCAACAAACACATGTAAAGGAATAATTTTGAATCAACTTTTAGCACTGTCATATCTCCTAAACTAAGAGGAATTGAGGAGACAATGCCCCCAACTACCGGAGACGTTAAATGCCTCAAATTAATAAATAAATTACCAAGAAAATAGTGGCAACCCTGTCTCATGACTTGCAAATAGAAACTTTGTATGTTTCCGCCACTAATACTATTCATATTTAATATATTTTATGTTTTCGACTGCAGTGGGAGCGAAAAGCCAACTTGTCTCGATTTGAGGGTTCGTCAAGTATCTCGTCTGCCGACTATTTTGGGACTGGGACCAGTGGTGGTGGTGGAGGTATCACTTCTAACCTACATACTCCAGACTTTGACGATATGAGGGAAAGTGTCCGTCAAGGAGTCACGAAAGTGGCTGGAAAGCTCAGCTCCATGGCAAACGGTGTAATGTCTTCAATACAGGTAAAACAAAACTGTTCTATTTTAATATTTTCTACTTGCATCTGAGATGTCCTTAAATAAACATGAAGCACCTACATGGGTAAAAGCTAGCCTTAACTCTTACCTTGGCACAACCACAATAATTTGGAATTAAAAATATTTTCTTTGTTTCTTGGGTTAGGGAAAGCATTTTAAATACATGATTTATTATTATTATTATTTATTTTTATTTTCCCAAAAACAAATGATTTATGGTTATGTGTCTTATAGTATACACTGCCAGCCAATCAGAGACTTAAAACAACAATCAAATATGATAGTAAATTCTCATTTTACTCAAATTTCTAATCCAATAATTTGAATTATAATCTGTCAAACATTTTTCTAGCCACAAAGTGCTACATATATAATATTAAAATATTACTGTACATAATTTTATAGAAAAATAATCTAAATTGCAATGTTCCAGGCATTATCATGGTAAAAAAAAATGCTATAAATATGAGATCTAATAGAAAAATCTAATTTGCAATAATTGTATCTTGGGTACAAATACGAAAAAACAATATAATTTCTAAACACAATATTTTGAATTCCATCATTCGTCACACGAACAAAATGCTACTTTTTATATGATAATCTAAAAAACAATTCCTATAAATATCTTGGAAGTCTTATTAAGACACACACAAACTATGAGCATTAGGAAATCTTGAAGGAAAAGGGGGTATTTGGTTACTTTCAAAGTAGTGTTTTTCTGACATGATTATTATTTTCCCAACAAATTAATTACACATTTTTGGGGGTGGTCTATTTCCAGTTTACTATGGTGATAGGTATTGGCCTGATGTCAAAATAACTTATATATCCAGCCCTTTACAATCTAATACTTCTTAGAAACCTATTTACATTTTTGATTAATACAATGTAGCATTTTAAAATGTAGATGGAGTTCCTCTTTTAATTGTGAAAGTCATATTATATTTAACCCTCTTATTTGTTGTACCTATTCTTTTTTCTCACACATCCTTCCGTGTATAAACATTCTTATCTCAGAATATAGAAGTAGTTTAAAGAGGTCTTTATTGAAGAAATGATGGTAAAAATATTTATAATGTTATCAACAGTGGTGTTTTGTTTACTTTTGTTTCAGGACAAGTATGGTTACTGACATTCTAGAGTAAGCACCACCATTAAAAACTGAACATAAACTGTCGACTCGGAGGAAGATGAGATTAATATTCAAAGTTTGATTTCAACGTTTTAATTTGGTTAAACAATGTAAAAAGTGATATTATTCAAGAGCGCAAGGCGAACTCTACCTGAATGCTCGCCACATCCAGCATTGTCCTAAAAACTTGCTTTAACTTTCATATGGTATATCATACTCAACATTTCCAACCCAGCTTAGCTGATTTTATATAGGCATTGTTGAAACATGAAGTTTTGTATTCAGGACACATTACCAGCAAACATTAAATACAACTTGATTAAATTTACCAACATTAGGGGTGTACGAAGCTTCGAAAACTTCGACTTAGCTTCGAATATTCGTTTGATTCGAGAGTAAAAGTCTGGATTCCACAATTAAAAAGCTTCAGGTAAAAAAAAAATATTTAAAAATTAAAGCAAACATTTATATTTATTATTTTTAATTTCTATCACAAATTAGTGTTAGTGTAAAAAAGATTGTGTAAACATTTTTTATGATAACTTAATTTATTATTTTAAGATGAAAGATATAAATTATTTTTGCCATATAGAATTTTGTAAATTATATTAATATCTAAATTTACATTAGTTGTGCACTAAACTTTTTTTTAAATAATATTCTAACTTTGAGTCGGCTTCAGGAATATATCATATTATTCGATTTGAATTTGTTTCTAATTGAAGAAATGGACTTTGCACACCCTTAACCAACATCCACATATTTATGGGCTTTGAGTTTTGACACCCTTTCAGTAAAGACCCTGATTTGTGGCAAATAAAATGATTGTATTACAGTAAATAAAAAAATGGTATTTTGGTATTAAAAGTCAGTAAATAATATGCCTATTTCAGCTAAAAACCTCAACTTTAAGTGGTAAGGAAATAATATGGCTAAATTTATCTTTCTTAACCCTTTTGCTGCGTTAATCAGATATATCCAATCTCAACATTATAGCCATTGACTGCGGGAATTGACTTTACCCCACGACGTGTAACTTTATCCACCTTTGCTGCGACAGTCGGAAATAACCACAAGAGTGTTAGAACGCTGAATTTTTCATACTAGCATGTTCGTGCGCCTCTGACATCTGGTGCTAGTTTTGAGAACTGTCAATTACCAGCTGCTAAATCATAACAATAGTAGCGCTTGTTGACTTATGCATTTCAATATTTGTATCACAGGTGCAATATTTATCTGGCAGGAAACATTGTTGAGAGATTTATTAGTGCATTATTTGTTATATTTATCCTGTTATTCTACTGTGTTAGTAACATTTAATTTATGATTGATGAATTCAGTGCCATGTGAAGTATAATAAATATTATATTTTGTTAGTATGGCAACTGAAAAATTCAATAATTCAATGAGTTTTAAAATTTATTTTATTTCTTCTAATTGATACTTTAATTTTGTTCTTTACCTGATTTCTATTTTGAAACCATGCCTAACACAGATATATGATCTTTATAGACTACACTGAGGAAAGCACAAAATGTTTCAAGTGGTGTTGATGTAACCTAATTTTCAAAAGTTTTCTTTTTATCACATAAGGCCTATATTAGGCCAATATTAGGCATGTCAAATCCTCATTTAGTTATTGGTTTGACACTATTGTGGGTTGCTAGTAAAATATAAAATGGTTCTGATAGTAGAATAACATTGCAGTTGGGTAAAATGTGATGTATAAAATTGTATCGATATAAAATATATATTACTATGCGATTTTTAGACAATGTGGTACTAAATTTCATATTTAAAATGCATTACTAGTTGAAAATCACATTATTTGATCATAATCATGATCATCATGCAAATTTTCAGATTTTGAATTTTTGACCTATAATTAACATTTCTGAAGGTAAGAAGTAAAAATTAAATACGCAGCAAAAGGGTTAAATACATATACATCATTCTTAACTGTACATTAATGTAAAGTAAGTGATGGTGAAGGAAGCCAACCTGAAAGGATAGTTAGGTTAGGCCTAGGTAGGAACAAACAAGCTTCTCTCTTCATTGCTTCTTACACTTTACACATCACAAGAGAGAATTTTGTTTGTTCCTACCTAGGCCTAACCTAACTATCCTTTCAGGTTGGCTTCCTTCACCATCACTTACTTTAGATTACTGTCTTACCATACATTTCCAAGCCATTAAACAATAATTCATTCTATCATCGTTCTTAAATTTGTTATATTCGGCAGAAGGTACAACAAACGGGCTTCTCGCAATAGACTGGTCGATGACGGGAAGATTGGGGTTGGATTCTGGTCGAGTGCACTGAGGGAATGTGGGTGCACTTCTTCTAAATTCAACCTTCTCAATCCCTAACACATTAGTGTAATTAGTACATAAGCGTGTACTTGGAATGGGTAGTAAGACACAGTGCTTAATTGGGGGGGGGGATGAATCTGGCTATGATGTGTATGACCCGAACAGGAGAGTAAGAAAAATAATACCAAGGGAACAATTACCGTAATTTTCACAATTGCTCCTGTTCTAGTTATTTTGTTATGTGCACACTTATTTTGACTAAATATGGTTATACATAATTAAGTACTAAAAAAAGCTTGTTTATGCAGAGCATATAATTATGTTTTGAAATTTCTTGTTAAAAAGATGGTTGGAAAAATATTTAGAAGAAGGTAAATATTTAAGTTTTTGTAGCACCGTATGTTACTACCCATTCATCGTACGCATCACTTGGAAATTGTTTCCATCCTTGTTGATAACAAGAAATGTTACAAAAAAGAAACAATTTTTTTCAAACAATTGTGTCTGCAGATATAAAAAGTAAATCATTTCAGGTTTTGAAACAATCTACATTATTTTTTAAATTATAAATTTCACTATATAAATATACTTTTTTAGTTATTATTATTATTTTACACTTAATGTAAAGATGTAGTTCCAAAAATTTACATGTAAATTATAACAATTTAATACAATCATAGCGATATTTAGGGCACACTAGTCCCTCTATTTTTAGAATACTGACTGTACTATGGCAAGTGGTTAGTCAATTTTGCTTGGATCTTGTAGTTGCCCGTTAAAAACTTTTCCGCTTTTTAAAATTGACCAATAAATATTTTTTTGGTAGTTGGCTGGTCCATAAAATGTGATAATTCTTCGGATTAAATCATACACATACATTTTAAATATGTATGCAAATCAAAAAATAATATAATTCCAAGTATTAAATATTAGTTGATTTCTACTTTACTTCATAAATGGCATGTGAGAATGTGTTATGCATTACGAGAAAGGGCCCAGAGCATCACTGATAGTCTACAAGATACTCCTTCACTAAATGTTGTTTTTACATTCCAACTATTGATGTATGATAAGAAGTAATGGCAAGGCTTGGATCACATCTTAGTCTTGAGAAGGATGTTCAACACTGTCCAAAAATATGAGATTCCATGAAGTGTCGGTAAAGATGAGCACCCATAGCAGCTCTTGAGGCTGAGTGAAGCAAAGCACCCAGAGCTGCCCTGGAGGCTGAGTGAAGCAAAGCACCCAGAGCTGCCCTGGAGGGTGAGTGAAGCAAAGCACCCAGAGCTGCCCTGGAGGGTGAGTGAAGCAAAGCACCCAGAGCTGCCCTGGAGGGTGAGTGAAGCAAAGCACCCAGAGCTNCACCCAGAGCGGCTCTTGAGGCTGAGTGGAGCAAAGCACCCAGAGCGGCTCTTGAGGCTGAGTGGAGCAAAGCACCCAGAGCGGCTCTTGAGGCTGAGTGGAGCAAAGCACCCAGAGCGGCTCTTGAGGCTGAGTGGAGCAAAGCACCCAGAGCGGCTCTTGAGGCTGAGTGGAGCAAAGCACCCAGAGCGGCTCTTGAGGCTGAGTGGAGCAAAGCACCCAGAGCTGCCCTGGAGGGTGAGTAAAGCAAAGTTCTCAGAACTACCTTGAAGTTTGAATTACAATGAACACCCAGAGTTGTCCAGGAATTAGCACAAACCACTTCTTCGAAAGGTGCTCTAAATGTTCTCACAATGTGTTTCATCACACACATATACTTGTGATGTATAGTCTTGAAAATAGAGGTGGTTGTGATTGCTGTACAAAGGATCAGGCGGTAGAGGTATACTATTGGAAATACCACACACCCTCATGTAATCACTGTCATCTAATACAAGTTTTCTTGTCCTTATATATTATCCATTTTATATGTTTCTATCATTCTTTACCAATTTACTTTTACTCCATTTTGTGTTTTTTGGTTCCCTCTTTTAGGAAGTTGTGTTGTGTGCAGGGCTGTGCAGTCTGTACACCAAGCCTCCCCTTCGGCTCTATTTTTCTACTGTCCGACTCAGACTCCTTAAAATGATATATTTATCAAATATTGTTATAATACTAAGTTTTTATTTTGAAGCCAAAGTCCGAGTCGTAACATTTTTACCAACTCCATTTCCACCAATAATCACTTCCTACTCTGACTCCACAGCCCTGGAGTAAACTATGACTAACTCATCACCAGACACGCTTTTCATGTTGAACCCAAACCCACTGGCAACAGCCTGGGGCTTCCGGTACATGAATGATTTGACAGATGTCCTAATGTTTCAACTGAATCTGATAAAATATACATGTGTTATCTTGCAGAGTTGAATTAAATGTATTTTAGTGAACATATGTGTTTATTATTTTCAAGGTTTTTTTAACACTGTCTTTGTTAAAAGTGCGCTTAATTCTAAAATGCCAGCTACTGGTCAAATTATTCAATTATTTAGTGCTTTGTTAAAAATGACTTTGCTTATATCATGGAGGGACCACCAATATTTCAAGGTTTTTTTTAAAGCATAGAAAAATATTTGATTACTTTTCAAAGTGTTCCTAGAAACTGCTTCTCATAACACAATGAAGTAAGCCTTAGGCAACTTGTGTTTGTCATTTGTTTAGAGTAATCCAGTGGTTACCGCTAAAAAGACAATAACACTAACCTCCCTGAACTAAAAGTTGTGTTTGAGGAAACTAACACCTTTGATTTGGAAAAATATTAATGAAAAATATACATTTAATAACCTCATCAAGGATTTTTTTAATGTGAATTTTTGAAAGAGATATTTGCATTTACTTCATATTTATAAAACATAGAATTCTTGTTACCAAATATTTTAGCATATTATTTATTGGTTTACATGGAAAAAATGTTAAATATTCAAAATCAATTAAAAGCCAAATAATTATAACAATTAACTAAACATTTTAATCTATAACAAATGTTGAATAATAGTTTTATACATGGAAGAAGATACGGTAAATATCCTTAATACTCCTAGACCGTGCATTATTAACCACTGCCTTACTCCGGACATGAGGCTGGGACACAATTTGTGGAAAGTTTATTTTTAAAATGTTGGTTCTTCTGGCTCAATTATTGATAGGATCTACAGTAATAATAATAATAATAATACTGTACAAAAGGCTTTTCACTATAACTTCCTCCATGGATAAAATTATTGATATACAGTCCAGTTTTCAATAGGAAGAACAGTTTAGAAAAAATACAAACTTTTTTTGCACTCATTTAATATCGATCATATCTATCAAAAGGGACAGTTTCAGATCACATGTGATGTATGAATATATTAAAATTGTTTTAGTAACTTTTAAAACTGTTGAATACTGTTCTTCCTACCAGTATTCTACAATACCACAAAAGTAGGGCTGTGCGGGATTTCAAACTTCGGGAGGGAAAACATTTGAGAAATCGGTTGTTCCCGAAACACGTGCGGGAAAAAATATTTCCAAGGGGTTTTTTGGGGGATAATATAAAAAAAGTTACAACTAAGGACCATCTATCAATATCATGTTTGTATTTAATTTCCATCAAAATTTTGATAAATTTATTATATACATTTATATTAACTTTAGCTTCCGTTAAGTAAATGGATACCTAAAACTTCAATCGCTTTTATTTAATAACTACCTCACAACACAACTGAGCGCCATTAAATAACATAACCACAATACATATAGTTGAAGAAATATCTATCCCTGAATAGATTTAAGGCAGGAAAACATATTTTTACTGCAAAATAATGATAAAAGGGGATTTTTAATAGCAAAGTATGGCCGAAATACACCGCCACCACATTTATGTTTGCATAGAGACAGGACCATTATGTGAATGTTATTATTTGGAGAGGCACAAAGACTAACATGGCATACATTTGCTTATCTATCATGGATATTAAACGTTGGATACATTAATATTTCTTGAGTCCGACAGCACTTTTTGTAAGATGTTTAGTAACTAAAACATAAGAGGTAATCGTACACATCAGCTCAGTTAAGAAATGTTTTTGTTATTCTTAAAGAAAAAGACTGTGGCTCACTTTAATTTAGTCCCATTAGTTTGAATGGTTTGAAAGTACATTTTTATTAAAATTCACACGATAAGTTTTTTATTGAAGAACTTTATTAGTCAATCTTAAAATCATTTATTAGAATTTATTAATCTTTATTCATACCAAAAATGTTTGATAAAAATACATAATTATAAAAGTTGCATTAGGCCCGTGTTTTTATCTAAATAAACATTAGTAGGTTGCAACAAATACCTTACTCAACACTAGTTAGACAAAACATTATTTAGTTTTTATTTGGAAAAATTAAAATTAAAAATAAACTAGCGGACTCTACAGACGTCCTGCCCGAACGTTGGCTTTTCGTTTGGGTGGCATAATTTATTTCGATAATAAAACAAACACTATGTGATCATCACAA
>CABFWB010006078.1:0-37106 GCA_902151455.1 Timema bartmani
TATTTATAGCAACCAATCAGAGGCCAGATCTATTTATATCGACCAATCCGCGTCTGATCTCATGGGGCCTACCATCTACTGTTGGTTCATTGAGAGCTAGGAAAACTTCTCATTTTGACATTTGTATTAATATCGATAGGTTTAGCACACTTGCTACTAACGACCTAATTTAATTGGTAAGAACATAAACCATACCTATATGTATGTATAAATATATGTAAAACTGATGTGTTAAAATACTTCAATATTATCAAAGTAGGCTTTTACAAATAAGAATCACCATTAGCGTGGAGAGAGTATGAGAAAACCACAACAAAAAACAACACTTGTTAAAACCCCCTCATTTCACTGAGCCAAGATTCGGAGCCTCCTCGTCAACAACTATAGAGAGCTATCTGCTAATTACGCGCTCGCTCGCACGCTTGTCAGTTTGGCTGAACCCTTACGCATGCCTGACTGCCGGTAAGGGTAGCTACAAAATCGAAGAAACCTAGTAAGATGTAACTTTACTTACGTAAGGGAAATGTAAGAGGACAAATAGTTTTTTTTTTAAATATATTACAAGCCTTAAGAATGACGCGTGAGTAACGGTTTGTGAAGTTAAAATTGTACTCAATATTGTTCACAATCAGTATGTTCCTTTGAATAATGTGGTGTGATCCGTTTTCTATCGAACTTTACCATCATGAAGAAATGTCAACCTTTCAAAGCCATTTAATAAGACCAATAACTTCACAACCCGGACAACATCGGGCACGTGCAGCTAGATTTTTTTTAAAAATGATTTGCTCACTAGTAAGCCTAAGTTAAAGTTTGTCCTTGAACACATCCACATATCCAGAAAATTCCAAAATATAAGAGCCATTATATCCGCAGAGACAATCGTGATATGGTATGTATTGGACATGAATATTCCATTTACGATTTGTATGACAGCTACTCAACCGTATTTTATCATAAAAAGGCTGTTAGCCAGTGACCAAAGATAGGTAAAAAGGATTTTTGTTTTAAACATTCCAAGAGTGATTCATGCAAACGTTGTTTGTTGATTAAAAATTAAATAAACACAGACCAAAAAATGAGGTCCACGAAATAAGACATATTGAATTTGAGCAAGAGCTACACCAAAGAAAAGCTCAAGCCTGTATGGATATAATTATTGAGTTAAGGAAACTCTCAAAAGGATGTGATGATTTGCCGGTGTTTTTACCTTTAATATCCAACAAGCTCTTCCCATGCCAAAGCTTAGTAAAGACCCTGCATTTCACTGTAGTAAAGTATGGAGATACCATTTGAATGTTCACGACTGTAAAACAGAGAAAGGATATTCTTACTTTTGGTATGATTCAACTGCAGGATGTGGTGCTGAGGCTATTATAAATTGCCTAGACAAACACTTAGAACAGAAAATATAAGGAGTAAACTAATAGGGATTATAAATAATAACCGTGGCGGTCAAAACGATAATTGAAAAATGGTGTCGTTTATGAATTAATAATTTGACTGTGAACGTTTTGAAACGATTGACTGTTTACACATTTCAGGACATACACTGCTGCCCTCCGACTCCGACCAAGAGGTTTATGTTAAAAAAAACATACACAGGATGTTTATACTCTTATGTACCACATGATTTCATGGATATCCTTATCAAACTGTTCACATTTCTCACAAAAAATGAGTCAAATGATCCAAAATGATACATTATAATGACAAAAGTCTCTCAAGGTTCACAGTTTTTAGATGCCTAATTATGTATAACCCAGTGGCGTTTATTAAATGGAACCTAGGGAAGTAACGCTTCCTTGAAATTAAAAAGGAAATAAAGAAAATAATAAAATTATAATAATTAGAAACCTCTTCCAACAAGTATACTGATTTGAGGTGGCAGCTCTTCTTTCTTTGCGCAAGCAGTTCTTTCCCAGACTGACCGGCCAGCCAGCCGCTCTCGCCCGCTCTTTTATTCACACAATCGTTTGTTTCCGGGTCTGTCCGGTCCTCATCGAGGAAAGAAAGGGAAGCAGCGTTTCCCTAGGCGAGTCCGCGAGTATTGGCGAATGAGTTTACTGTCGTGATAGGTGTATAATTGCACGTTTAATGCCGATAAAATCTTATTTCTTAGGTTGTTTTTAGAGATATGTATTGCTTCTAGATATAGCTATGGGCACTCTATTACAAAATAATGTATTTATCACCAATTTACATTAAGTTTAGTTTTCTTTTACAGAATATTGACGCTTGTTTGATCCTCCAAGGGAAACGGTTTGTTTCTTTGCATACAATAGTAGGAAGAGTGCGTCAACAAGTCAACAAGGAGGGCTGCTGTGTAAAATCTCATAAGTAATATGATGAAGCATAGTTTTTCGTCCTAGTCTTTTGACCCACTCCATCTTCAGGCAACCCATATTAAAAAAACTTTGTCGTTTCAATACTCAATTTTATGAAAGTGCATAGTAATTATCGGTGTGTTGGGTTGGCGGAAAATTATATAAGTGACCATACTATTTACTAATGATAATGGCGTGTAGAGATGGCGTGTAGAATAAATCCAGGCTCAGAGCTATTATAAGGAAGGCCAAAGGTCATAAACATTTGGCAGGCCACAAAACAAGAGAAAACTTCACCAATCGTAAATTGACCATTATTATTATTCTTTTTATTTGCGTTAGAACTACGATCATTATTTAAATATATATATAATTTAATGATTGAGTAATATTTCTAAGATCAATTATTTTGTTTTACTCCATGTATAGTTTGTGTCGCCCCTTTGCCTTCTTCCCCTAAAAACTTTTAACTAGGAAAAAAACCCAGTATGAGCTTCCAATTAGACTAGCGTCCATCAGACACCCTTAATTGTAACCTAATTGCTTCCCTTTGTTCAAAATTGACCACACGCCACTGGTATAACCTCAAAGCTGACAAGAAGGTGGCGGATGTAGAACTAATTTATATTATATCTGAGCGGTGAGGTCAGTAAAGCCGGAAGTAAAAGTTAGATTGTAATATGTATGGTTCCAACGAAAATAATGATTTCCTCTACTCAGAACGTGTACTTAACCTTGAGGTCCAGAAACCAACCTCATTTCATTCTTACTTCCTTAAACACAAAGGACAACTTGTAAAATATTCCTCCCTAAAGTGTTAGAAGGGCGTCATCTCACAAGATAAACATTGCTTCTCTATACAAATTTCACACCTACAGACATTTAGAATGCGATAGCGTCTGTTTTAACTTGAGAACTTGAATAAAACGTACAAGACCCAAAGAACAAAAAAGAAGAAATCTATAAATTAAATAAACTAGGAAAAGAAAACTAAGGAGTAAAATTATATTAAATCAAAAACAAAAATTTTAATTATTTTAAAAATTTGACAGATCATCGTATTACAAAATTGAATATAATACAGTAGTGTAATACAGTGGTTCTCAAACTGGGGTACACAGGCACCTTTCAGGGAGTACGTGAGCAGCTCTCAAAGGGAAGTTGGAAAAATAACAAGGGACTTATGTAAAACCCTAATTCTTGGCAGTTATCGTTAAATGGTTATTTCCACCCTTATTTTTCCCCTATTTGCTCTCGGCTAGAGACCGATTTCTAAGTATTTTCAACCCTCTACTTGACACCTTCTACATTAGAAGTTTATGATGCCTTTCTCAACAACATATCTCTGTGAGAATGGTTTTTTTTATCCATGGTGTACCTAAAAATAACTACTGCAATAGGCTACATATTTTGCAGCCAGAACTCTGCTTGAAAGTTTCAACTGGACAACCAGACATCAAAAGGTTGTGCCAAGCCATTCAGCCACACCCCTCTTACTGAAAAATTATTATTATTATTAGCACCGCGTCTTACTACCCGTTCAGGTTATACGCACTTATGCTAAAGTGTAATGGTAGGGTGATTGTGAGATGAAATGGAGGACCTACAGTTTAACGTGGAATCACAAACCACGGTGGAGGCCTGGCATTCCACACATTCACAATTTGTAATTAATACACATCTTGTCAGAGATGAAGGAAGATTTTGGCAATCAGGTAAATCTGTGCCGGAACTGAGTATTGAACCCTGGACCCCCAGCACAGAATTCTGAGACCTGACCCCTAGAACGCCAGGTCACCAAAGCTCACTGAAAAACTTTGGGATTCATAATATATCAGCTCCAGAATTACAATTTAAAATTTTGACTTGAAAATATTGTTTTTAGGTTTACTTTTTTCCTCCTTTTTTTGAACAAATTTGTGAAAAAAAATATAAAACATTTTACAGTAAAATCATGTTTTTTTAAACTGATCCTAACGATTCTCAACAAGAGATAATGTTAAGGCTATAACAGTAGGATTCTCTTTAACTAACTTGGTACATTTGAAATATTTTGACTATGGATATTTTTTCCTAATAGATTAAATAGCTCAATAATTTACCTTGTGGTATATTTTTTAAATCCTGTTATTTGGAGACTTTTTTTGATCTTGGGGGTTCATTAAACTTTTAGTCATGGCCAAGGGGAACAATCTAAAAAAAGTTTGAGAACCGCTGGTGTAATATATTACACACACACACATATATATATATATATATATATATATATAAAAGGGGCTGTACTTTTAAAAGCTTAAAGTCTGTTTATTTTTCTGTCCTTTTTAAAACCAATAAAACACACACATAAAAAGTGCAAAGAAATATTTGTCATTGTTGTGCTATTGTGTTATATATTGTGTTTTATAAGCCAACACTCAGATTCTTGTGTTTTTCATATCCAGAGATTGTAAATAAAATTTCATGGTCAGCCCCATTATTCAGATTTATAAACAAACATGGACAACCACTATCCTATTCACTCCCAAGTCAAACAAACACCCCTTTTTATATTAGAAGGATGTAATGCAGTGAAGGCAGGGCTGCGTCTGGGGTGGGGGGCCGAGGGGGATGGTAAAGGGGGCAATTGCCCCGGGCCTCACATTTCAGGGAGCCACATTTCCCCCCCAAAATTATTAAATAAATTACGGCTATTATCCTAAATTTCGCATCAGATAATGCTCAGATAATTACCAGCAATAAGTATTTGCTTGGTGATAGGATTACATTCCAGATTCCTGAAAACCCTAACTTTATGTAATTTAAGATTTACGTTATTCTATTAAGGTGCTGCAGTTCAGTAGAATACGCCGCCATTGTGTTACCACTGTCGGTCTACAAACAACTAACAGTTCAATGGTGCAAAGAGGAATTTACTTTTGTTAACTTAATTTGATTGATTGTTTGCATTTAATGGGTTGATCAATATTCCATTGAACATGAGAAATTATCGAGTAACATAAGTACCCCGTACGTATCAATATATTATAACGGCTTAGTGCTAAAACTTAAAAATTGCCGTATAAACGAGGAGGGAGGCTCAGATTTTTTTTTGCCTCAGGCCTCATATTTTCTTAAAACGGCCCTGAGTGTATGCTAAAGTGAAAACTTCTCAAAAGATGTTTGCAGTGGCGTGTTGCGGCCTACTAAGTCGGTGAAGGGACTGGGTTTAGGGAGGCAGTGCCTAGACCCTATTACTATATATATATATATAAAGCTGTCAAATATTGAGTTTAGGGATGGACAAATACTTAAGACAGCCCTAAAATTAATTTAATATTATAAATGATATAATATTGTAAATAAAATACAAATAGTGGCAATCGTTTTCGAGATGATAATTTGTATATACATTTTACAATCATTAAATACCAGGTGAAGGGCCTGTATTTGTTTAGGCTTTTATTATAATATTGAAATATTGACATATCTGGTCTATAGCAGACCCAACGTTAGTATCACATTCAACCACCAAGCGTTGTAGTCGACACGTGAATGCAAGGAGGGAACTGTAACAGCTGTTATCGCTTTATATTGTAACTCATTTGATAATCTTGCTGGTGTTAACGTACTTAGGATAAATTAAAATTATGTGTAAATCTCAAAACTTGGAATATTTATATCGTGTTTGTTCCACTTAAATAAATAGATACCCACTTCGGTGTCCACGTGGTCTAACGCGCTACTTTAGCAGTGGACTAGACTGCCGATGACGGAGACAGAGGTATAATGAGGGTGGTTTTACAAAATAGTTTTCCACTCTCCCTCCACGCAAATATGAGTACACTTACTCTAAATATGGGCTTCATAAAACCTAAAACCGTCAGCGTAATTAGTACATAAGCGTATAACCCGGACGAGTAGTAGGGGCCTAAGACACGATGCTAAAAAAAACTAGAATTTATTATATAGGAAAAAATGTATTTAAATGTTTACATGACGGGAAATTTTCCATAAAATATTTCACATCCAACATTTCTAATGTAAGATAAGTAAAATACATAAAATCACTATCATGCATCCTTTTAATAGCCTATGTAAGTTTCTATCAAATCCAGTTGTTATATTTTAACCCAATATTTTTTGTAGTCCTATGTACTACTATCCGTTCGGGTTACACGCTTATGTACTAATTATGCTAATGGTGTTAGGATTGAAGGAGGTTATATTTAATGAAATCATACGCACATTGGCGTGTAGAAAGAGAGTGGAACCCATTTTGAAAAACCACCCTCTGTACACCCGACTGATATTCTAACCTCAATTTCCTCGTCATTGGCGGTCTAGTCTACTGCGAGAGCAGCGATTTAGACCATGCGGCTTTAACACAAATTTACTTCCAAATTTGAGATTAACTGTTTGTAAGATACAAAATAGCTTTGTTTATTTGCTTAAAATAAAAAATAATAGACTACATTTCTAATATCATCATATTTCAATCTATTATTCGTATGCAATGTTTCAAAATATAAAACAGAAGAATGTTGAACCATTTTTTTAAATTGGTAAATTAGTGATAGTCAAGGGCTTAGGAGGGTGGTTTAAGGGCTTCCTGAACCCCTCTGGAATTTGATCGACCCTCATAGGGTAGTCCTTATATGTTTATAAAAACTTTTATTTGCTAAAGATATAGTAGAATTTTCCAGCTAACCCCTACCCCCCCATGGAAAAATTAACTTTCTTAGTTCTGGGTGATAGTTGATGGAATAATATTTAAACGTTAATATATATTATACAACACTTACATATGCAAACATTCTTAATGCATTATAACACCGAATATATTGCTTAATTTTCTAACGCCGCAAATAGTCAATCCATATCAAACGATGGATCCCAAAATCGCAAATCGTCCATTAATTTTCTATCATTTGTATGTGTACAAAAATTTAAATCTAGTGATAAGAACAAATTGTTATTGAACGAGATATTTAAAAAAAATCTAAATTGTAATCTAAGTTTTATAGAGAATGCTAAATTGAAATTGCTATAATGTTCCAAAATGTTTTTAATGCACGAAATACAACTTGGTGGAGATAGGTAACGAGGTTCTATATTGTTAGTAACCTACAACCTTTATTTTATTATTATTTTTTGACATAATATATATTATTTTATTGTTTTCTAGATTCCCTTTTAGTTAAAGTCTTGTTGACTGACTTAATAAATTCTATGTTTTAACTGTAACGTTATAATTTCATTTCACCATGAATTGTCCGTACTACGCTATTTCATTTCACCATGAGTTACCCGTACGGCTCTTAATTCATACGTAAAACGGGCCACAGATAATAGTATTAAGTGGATGTAAATAATACTTCTCGTTTTTAGATGGGCCTTTCAATTAAATAATCTCAAGCAGTTAGGTAGAAATTTATATTTGATAAAATTGCTTGTCTAGGAGAACATAATTATTCTGCTAATTAAAACTAAAATGTGATAGTGTGGGAATAACTTATTGTGATTATTCGCTCTTAGGAGTATTGCATTTTTCTGTCCTTTTCTCGCTAGGTTCCATTTTGATTTTTAAGGATGTATACTATATAGTGATGGGTGAAACTTTGTGTTTATTTCGTTAACAAATTATATTTATATAACCAAGTTTGTGTGTCAAAGGTATTATTATTATTATTATTATTTGTGGAACCCTCCCCTGGACGAGATGTTATCCATTAGACTCTAACTGATCCTATCTCGTTCTTTGACTTTTTTTTATTGTTAGGAGGTCACCTTTATTTCAATTTTCATTAAAAAAGAGGTGCATCACCTCCTAGTCTCCTGACATAGAATAAGGGCTTCAGTGACCATTCCTTGTTACTCCAACAAGATATTCCCCTTATACTCCTAGTCTCCTTACATAGAATAAGGGCTTCAGTGATAATTCCTTGTTACTTAATCCAACAAGATATTCCCCTTTATATTCCTAGTCTCCTTACATAGAATAAGGGCTTCAGTGACCATTCCTTGTTACTTACTCCAACAAGATATTCCCCTTTATACTCCTAGTCTCCTTACATAGAATAAGGGCTTCAGTGATAATTCCTTGTTACTTAATCCAACAAGATATTCCCCTTTATATTCCTAGTCTCCTTACATAGAATAGGGGCTTCAGTGACCATTCCTTGTTACTTACTCCAACAAGATATTCCCCTTTATACTCCTAGTCTCCTCACATAGAATAAGGGCTTCAGTGACCATTCCTTGTTACTTAATCCAACAAGATATTCCCCTTTATACTCTAAGTCTCCTGACATAGAGCAACTCCCATATGGGGTAGTGCCCACCCGAAGGATGACTGTATGGGTGTCACCTAGAGTGTCTAGAAGACAATTAACTAAGCATTCAGGGCGGAGATGTTCATTATGCTTGTCCTCAAGGTCACCAGATCTCACCTTGCATTGTTTACAACGAGACCGCCCAACAGCCGTACATGGATCACAATAATTGGAAGCAATAACTGAGGAGCTGATTTAAGGAAGACTGTCATGTAAATTTGTCACAAACATGAATTATTGATTATGAAAATAATTATTATCGGTCATAAAAAGGCCTTCAAAAAGGAATGTTTCCTAGCTAAATTTTTGTTTGAATATTTAAAATAAAATACCTAATAGAAATTGCTTTTATTCCACTGTGGAAAATGTAAATCATTTAAATAAATTAGGATGTGTAGGCCTATGTTCGTATTAGTGTGTTTGTGGATATGTGTGTTGGTGCTAGCACTCGAGAACCAAGAAACCAAAACGCTGTAACTTGGCATTAGTATTTAAAAGAACCTTAAGAGCATGCATTACTTGCTAATAAACTCTGTGGTACAGTCGAATCAAAATCGTACATCTACACGAACAATTTTGCACGTGGATCATTTCTGATTAAACATTAATGGAGATAAAGAGTTAATAGAAGTTCCTAATACTGAACATTGTTGGAATTTTAAATTATATTTTGATAAAAACTGCAATGAAACGGTCGTTTTGAATCATTTTAGAATGGCTACTCAGATAAGAACTGTTTACAATTCTTTATTCTGTCTTAATAGGAACATACAGTACTGTAGTTATTAACAAGAAACTTTGTCGCTTTTTCCCCCATCGTCACCACGGAAAATGTCGAGTAATCGTTCAAATACGAATACAGTGCACACATTTCTGGCATATCTTGGTATTTTCTTTTCCCCTTAACTCCCATACCTACACGCGAGCCGGAATATGAGTTGGGCCTGCTATGATGAATGTTCTTAAGGTGTGCACCTCGGGAATATTTATTAAAAAGTTTTTATACCCATGGTGAGACAGACCTCTAAGGCCACGTGATTAACGATTAATCTCTATGAATATAACTTACTATTGAATATAGTAGTCAATTGTTTATGTATAACTTGATCATCAAAGAAAAAAATATTAACTTTAAATTAAAATATAAATGATAGAAGGTTATGTAAAGTTATAGCTATTACAATTTGTTTTGTTGTCTCGTATTCACATTAGAAAGTAAAAAATGTATTTGATTTTATCTGGCACTAGCCAAAGTACTCGGCGTTGCCCGTGGTAACAACGCACTGGATTGCGTGGTTACACCTGGCAACGCTTTTATTTGCTTCAAACGGACAGATAAAAAACTCTTCATTTTATTTCTTCAAGCCTATTTTTTAATTATTCTAAAAAAAATCAAAATTTTAAAATTCCTGGTTGGTGGTGCACATGTTCGTGCACAGGGGCTACTGATTTTAAAATGTCAGCCCTCTGCTTGCGATATATAGAGCGCAACACTCATGACATACAGACAGACTCTTCATTTTATTAATATAGATTCACAATTGTGTATTCAGACCAATATAATAATTATATTCATATTATGAACTATCCCATCAAAAAGAAACTGACTCACCGCTAGAGAAGTGGTGTGGACAGCTACAAAATCAAAAAGTATAAAAAATGAAAAATTGCCTTGGCATAGTATGTATTTAAGGTCATTTGACAAACAAAATCTTTCAGATTTGTTTAAGTCTACAATATTTTGCAGGGAATTTAACATAGGTGGGGGTGAAGGGGCTATCATAGAAACTATAGCAGGTATCAATGTCTAAGCATGGTATAACAACACCGACCAGGCAGATAAGGTAGCCGGCGTCCGCTTAATACGGGTGTGTCTTTAGTTGGGAATATCCGACTCCCTGCCTCTTCCGGGCATTTTATATTCTACTAGTTGGTTTTATCTCTACAATCAGTAAAGTCAAAACAAGAAATTTCATGAAATAAATATTTCAAATATATATTTTAATAACCAATTGGGACACATTAATTAAATTAACGAGTGGAGTTAGGTTAAGAAGCCAAATTAATTTTAAACAACAACATATTGTTTACTACTAATTGACTATCTATCTATGACTAGCTGTTTTACCCACTCTTCGTACGGGTAAGTAGGTAAGCCTCATCAAAACTATATCAAACTAGGACGTTCAACATCCGGCGAGCAATATGTTTAAAGTTCCTCCCCATACAATCTTGAACTAAACTATGGCAATCCCAAAGGTAATTATTGCAATCAAGAGATTAAAATAAATTATATCTTTCAAATAAACTTTCCTAACAACCCAAATTGCGTGCACAAACGAACGCAATGTTTGCCTAAGAACGATAAAGTTTTCCTCTAATAGTTTAGCAATTTAAAGGCGACCCCCCCTCAGCCCCCCCCCCCAGACCGGATTTTGAACTTCATTATTGGTTTTCACTCTCCCGCTACGCAAATTCGGGTATACTTACACTAAATTGAGCCTTCCTAATCCCTAATTCATTAGTGTAATTAGTAAGACGCAGTGCTAAAAATAAAACTAATAAGAGAATCGTGATATAAACTGACATTAGCACCCAAAAGCTTCCTAATGCATGTGTTGAGTTGAATTTAGCATCGTGACTGACTATCCCTTCGGGCTATACGCTTATGTTCTAATTACGCTAATGGTTCTAGGGACGAGGAAGGTTACATTTATAGGAAGTGTACCTGCATTTTCGTGGAACTAGAGTTTAAAACAATTTTGAAAAACTCCATAAACCCGGCTGAGATTTGAACCTCTATCTCCTCGTCATCTGAAGATGTGTATTAATCACAACTTGTGAATGTGAGAAATGCCAGGCCTCCACTGTGGTTCGGATTCCACGTTAAACTGTAGGTCCTCCATTTCATCTCACAATCACCCTACCATTGCACATTAGCGTAAGTGCGTATAACCCGAACGGGTAGTAAGACGCGGTGCTAATAATAATAATAATAATAGTTTACTACGAGAATGACGTCTTAGACCACGCGGCCACCGAAGCGGGTTGTGTTTTGTTAGTAGTCTACTAATCTAAAGTAGACATGACAAATGTGGCCTGATCCATGATTTTGTGCAGCCCGCGCGGGCCTTTTGATGTGCTAACATACAACGTAGCCCAATTCATCTTATTATAAACGTAGTAGAAGATGACATTTAGAAATGATCATTATTTGGGGAAATCAAACAAGTGAGGTTTTTTCAACAAACTTTTACTCGGTACCCACCAGAGATCGTTACACCAAGATTGTATATTTTGTTAGCACCGCATCTTACTTGCCATTCGGGCTTTATGCTTATGTACTAATTACGCTAATGGCTTAAGGGATTAGGAAGGCTATATTTTGAGGAAGTGTAACCATATTTGCGGGATGGAAAATTGGAAAACCATCTAGGGAAAACCACCCTCAGTACACCCGACCGAGATTCGAACCTCGATCTCCCAGTTATCAGCAGTCTAGTCTTCACGTTAGATCGTGCGACGACCAAAGTGGATACAAACATTGTTATGTTTGCGTATTAAATACATGGCAGCACATAAATGTGTCAATTGTTGCTGTATTTTATGTAAATGAACAAAAACCCGTGACGTCACGGCTTTTAGACATGCAGTTGTCATCAATTATGAAAGTGACTTCAATACAAGATGTAAAGCTAGTAGGTTTTAACTTTCTACGTGATCTTATTTTCTTTTTGTTGAGTTTTTTGACATAAGGTGTTAACAATATTGAATTTTCTGAAATGCGACCCCCCCTCATACCGCGGAGAGGTGGTTTGTGCCAGCAGATCCAACGGATAGTTTGGTTTGCTAGTCTGAAAAGTTGAATTCAAGGCCGGTTCGATAGGTTGTTTGAAGAGCATATCAACCTTTGACCAATGACCTAAAATACCAATATTCCAAGTGCTGCATAGGAATGACGATATAACTTGGATCGTGGGTTTCTCTCTAATATGGTAAACAAGGCCAGTATTCGTCATGAGGGTTATTCGGGCTAGCAGATAGTCTGAATCAGGGTGTGTGTGTGTTTACTTGGTCTACAAGCCGTGAACAGGGAACACTCAACATGATTACAGGTATTAAGAGTAAATAGCCGAAGCTATATTAATGGTAATTACTTCAATTAGATATCATATTTTGAAAATTGAAAAATGACACCTGGACACGGGAATCGACTCATAGACTCTGCCTTAAAATATGAGTGAAGAAGGACCCTGGGCACGGGACGAATCCTGGATAGCTCAGTGGTTAGAGCATTGGCGTACTAAGCCAAAGGTCCCGGGTTCGATTCCCGTGTCCAGGTGTCATTTTTCAATTTTCAGAATATGATTGTATCCACATTGGTGAGCATGTGGGATGAACGCCAGGCTCATCTAAACAGGTTTGACGATAACTCTAAATATGAGTTCGCATTCTTGTCGGTTTTTCTGAGAGTAATTTTTCTTAAATGGTTTCCCCATTTTTCCTCCACAAAAATGCGAGTGCAGTTTCTTTAAATTATACTTTCTTATCCCTGTACTGTGAACGTAATTAAGCCCAGAAATCCCGTACTGGTAGTAATATGCGGGAGAGGTGAAGAAAATAGGTTTACAATACAATTATATTGCTTTTATATGAATTAATTGACGCGCAAATATCAAAATAAGAGGCGTATTTAAAAAATAAAAAACTGAAAACAATTAATTAGTTTTAACTTATTTTATAAAGTTCACAAGGGCAGGAGATTATATGTCTTCTATTTGAAAAAAAAATATAGTATTCTCTTTTTAATCATAAATTTACTTTAGTTTTTATTGACCGAATATATTTCTATGAGAACCAAGCTAAGTTTTAAAACAACTTATTTCGGCATGAACGTAGTCGAGTTGACTAGGTTTTTACCGCTAAAATTAATGAATAATTGTTCAACGGTTGGCAAAACTGTATGTGTATGGCTAGGTACACCTCTTCTTCAACTTTAAACCAAAATGTCTGAGCATAAATCACCAAGATGGTTTGTACCAGAAGTGAGCCAACCTTTCTCCCCGAGGGCTACATGGACATCTATAAGGTATCTAGCGGGCCGCGTGTTACAAAAATGTTAATCTACTAAATAATGAACTTTATTTTCATTCAAAATTACATTAGTCATATAACTACCGTAATTACCATAAACACAAGCTTATGCTTGTGCACATGTAACACTATAAACGAGCTTGCTCATTTGTCCACATATTCAAAAACATTCACTGGTTATCTATTTAATTTATCATTTTTTTAAAATAAAATCACGAAAGTTTTAAATTTGTGTTCGGGTTGACAAATTAAAGTTGAGGCCCGTAGGCCGTGGTTTTCCCACGGCTGGTTTGTACAATTAAATGTTAATTAAATGCTTTGGATGTATTGTATTCTTAAAGGTTTTTTAGCCGACATTTATGATGGAGTGATTGTATAAATATATATAAAAATATAACCTGTATATATATTTTTGAGCTCTGATTATCTGGTTTAGCACTTCAAACACTCTACCGACTGAGCTATCCAAGTGACATCTAGTTATTCTACAATATATTCCTTTAAACTTAAATACCACCACTTGCTAGAAAAAAGTGCACTTCAATACAATGACTTTAAACCACGGAGATGTATGTATTAGTTCACAGTGGAAATATTACATTAAAATAACACGTCTTTTCAGTTGACATTTTACCAAGCGACTGTAAATAGTATATAAAGCGGTAAGACCAGACGACCGAGGTCTAAATACAAAGTTTGGTCCCATTTTTATACATATAAGCATGGTTTGTGTTAAACAAAACACTACTATTACCATGCTCTTGGTTTAATCTTAAGATTTTTTTTAAAATTTGAGCTAAGTAAATTAAATAAGGTACATAATAAAACACTTTAACAAATTTTGCTTGAAATGCATCACCTTTAATTACATTAAATGTAATCATAACGAAAATTGCTAACTATAATATCAAGGGTATAAAGGAAGGACAAAGAAAGTAGCCTTCAAAACATACAATTAAAAAAGAACTGAATAAAAACGGAATAAAAACATATTTACCAAATTGTTTTTGTTATAAAATAAATATTAATCGTGTTTGATTATACAGCTATTCAAATAATAAAATAATTAAATTCAATCAATAGTTATTAATATTTTATTACTTAAGATTGGTGGCTTGTACGACTATGTGTCTGGATGATGGTTACGCCTGAGTTAATTTGTGAGTTACGCCAATTATTGACACATTTGTTTATAATAGATACATCATACTTTCAATCAAAGATAAGAAACGCTTACGACCAGGGATTGAAATAACTTATTGTTAATGTTGTTACACTAATTGACTTGTTTGTAAAATATTCACAGTGAGTATAAAAATACAGGGAAAAAGACGATTCAAATAATTAATAGTAAATTTAAGGTTACACCATAATGTATTTTAAACTAGGGAACACAAACTTAACCTAAAATCGATTTTTGAAATGTTAATGGGTAGGCTATTTGACCTTTATACCCTCGATATGATGAAAGCTGGATTCTAAAAATCCCAGACAAACTAAAGTGACAAATCTATTGTAAGATTCCGGCAGGAAGGACCGTATTCGATAGTTTTACAAAAAGCTACTTAAACTTCTTATCCTGCACATCTTTTCTCGCTCATACGGGGTCGAACCTATAGCAAGTCACAAGAACTCGTCATATTTGTTTTGGCAGGCCTGTTTTACATAAGATACCCTTCCTGACCGTAACCCCCGAAAGTAATCCCCCAGTCTTTCTGGGAGAAACAGAGTGATTTCCACTAGCGAGCGCGAAAAAGCCAACAGATTTTGCCGGAAAGGTATTGTCACATAATTTCCACGGTTCTTTTAGATCCCACAATCGACATGGGACCGACAGATTTACTTTCCTTACAAATAAAATTGTGCTATGGATTTATATCGCCCAGTAAAAATATGCCGACCTCGGATAGGTTTGAACCCACAAATGTTGGTTCCTGAGGCGAGCACCTTACCCCAAGACCACCGCGGTCAACAAAAAGCTACGTACAATACTTTCACATATCCAGACATAAAAAAAAGTAATCTACAAGTGTCACTTTTAATATATATTAACAATAACTATAGAATAATATTAATAAAAAAGTAAATATCATTATTGAACATTAAAAAAAAGTTTTAATTTTTAAATTGTTTTTCCAACAAGAATCCTACTTTAGTTCGGCGCAATGTCCCTCCGGTTACCTTTTAAATTTAAACTGTGGAAAAATATAAACAAACCAAACACCAGGGTTATGAATTACTTTTCAAACTTTATATATATATATATATATATATGACCCACCTCAGTGGTGTAGTTAGCTAACGCGCTAGTTTCATGTTGAGCTAGACTGTCGAGGACGGGGAGATCAAGGTTCGAATCTCAATCGGGTGAACTTTGGGTGGTTTTCCCTAAATGGTTTTCCACTCTACCTCCACGCAAGTGCGGATTCATTTCCTCTATAATAAACTCTCCCAGTTCCTAATCCATTAGCGTAATTAGTAGGCCCCTACTTTAGCGCATAAGCCGAACGGGTAATAAAACGCAGTGCTAAGTAGGCCTATTATTATTTATATATGAGAAAAAAATATTGCTAATACTAACTTATAATAATTTTAATTTGAACCCGCTTCAGTGGACATATGGTTTAAGGCGTCCCTTTCATGTTAGACTTATGGGTACAGCTTTATCTATCAGTCCACCCTGTCTGCTGTGACCTGGTAATATGCACGGATACAGCTTTATCTATCAGTCCACCCATGTCTGCTGTGACCTGGTAATATTCACGGGTACACGTTTATCACTTAGGCTAGTTCACCCAACATCTTGTGATCTGGTAATATCCACAAGTGCAGGTTTATCACTGTCACGAAACGCCTGTATAAAGGGCCCTATAGGGGCGAACAAGTAGTACGCAATCATCTTAAGGATGGGGGAAGGTAGACATAGTTTTTTTTGTGACAAGGGGGAGGGGAGGTTATAAAAATCTTTACCTTAAAGACAGATAGATATGGCGAATAATGAATCAGTGACCCATACACCCCAAATGGACACATAGTAATTAAAACTGTTGAGACATGGATTCAAAAACCTTGGTCATCACATTAAAATAGTTTAGATTATTTTTAAAACTATAATAATTCACGTATTCACTGATAATACTTTTTATGATTTCAATTATTTGAAATCTAACTTATATCATTGTTTTAATTGTATAACTTTCTTTACTTTCACCAGTTTGTACAATAAATTTAAATTAGTTTTACAACAGTGTTTATTGTGAATAATTTCGCATCATTAATTTACACCTATACTTTAATAATTACCAACATTTTATAATTTGGTTAAGAAATAATGGTTAATCCTGTGAACAAATTACAAAATAGGTCACCAAATATAAAAGTAAGCAAGTACGGCAAAGGCGAGTGGGGGAGGGATACTTACAAGAGGAATAGACTGGTCCAAAATTGTCCAAAATGTGCTTACGTAATACTTTATTATTATTATTATTATTATTATTATTATTATTATTATTATTAGCACCGCGTCATACTACCCGTTCGGGTTATACGTATTTACGCTAATGTGAAATGAAGGACCTACAGTTTAACGTGGAATCCGAACCACGGTGGAACGTAATACTTAAATGCCGCCTAAGGCGCTACTCTTGCTAGATGGATTACCGATTACGGGGAGATTGATGTTCGAATCTTAGTCGGGTGTATTGAGGGAGGTTTAACCAAAATTACTTTCCATTATCTCTCTCTACGCAAATGATGGTACACATCCTCTGAATATAACCCTCATAATCCCTAAAAAGCATTAAGACGCGGTGCTAAGAAAAAAAGAGGTAACTCACTCATTTAACCAACGCCCGGTGCACGTCGGAACTCATAGTTTCGCTATTTATTATAATAATATAATTTCTACATTCAAGGGCCCAACAAGTGGGAGAGTGTCGAAATACGGGCGGGGAGAGAAGATCGAAGAGTTACGGTTGTGAAAAGAACTAGCGAATTGATTAGGTGCGGACTAAGGTGATCCGTTATTTGTGGTGGCGGCCTCTCTGTCCTTGGCCTATCAACGTCTCAAGTACTGTTGTACTGTTGTTGTTAGCGCTTGTGACGTACAACAGATATAGCGATACTCCTCTCAAATGTTAGATCCTCCATTTCTTGGTAATTGGGAGTTAAATCTGTATTTTTAAGCAGAAGGTTATTCCAGCACATGAGTCACTCATAGTTTTAATTTGTTTTCATGTTTCTTTATTAAAGTGCACACACACATTATTAGCACCGCGTCTTACTACCCATTCGGGTTATACGCACTTACGCTAATGTGCAATGGTGGGCTGATTGTGAGATGAAATGGAGGACCTACAGTTTAACGTGGAATCCGAACCACGGTGGAGGCCTGGCATTTCACACATTCACAAGTTGTGATTAATACACATCTTGTCAGAGGTGAAGGAAGGGTTTGGCAATCAGATAAATCTGTGCCGGGACAGAGGATTGAACCCCGGACCCTCAGCACAGAAGTCTGACACCTTACCCCTAGACCACCAGGTCACCTTGCACACTAACAGTCCAAATACCTGCAGCAGGCGAGCATTGATTTAGTATATACACAAATATAACCACTAATTCTCGTTGGGTACAAAATATTTCAAATGACAACAATGTAGAAGATTAAATACACTACCCTTTTTTTTTTAATAAGACAATTAGAGTGTGTACGTGTGGAACTATAAAAAGTTAAAGAGTTCTGTAATGATATTTTAGATATCAGAAGCCTAAAGAGATTTAAACTACAGTAGCCCCATGGCTTCTTTGGTGCTGACTGACAGTCAACATTTAGGTATATACCTAAATTTTGACTGTCAGAAAATTTGGTCTGGTAGCTTTTCAAAGCCGTCAGCTGTGAGCTGTCAGTCAGCACCAAAGAAGCCATGGGGCTACTGTATGTCCTCTTCAGATTCATTTTATTGTATATTTAAACATATTTATATTTATAAGTTTGTGGGTGGGGTTGTATTACGAAAAAAGGCTACAGATATTTGCAAATTTCGAGGCCTTTTTACTGCTTCTTAGTCCGCGTTCGAATTATGGGTTACGAATACATTAATTACGATGATAGAATAGGAATAATAAAGGTATAATTTCCGAGGAAATGCACCCAAATTAGGGTGGAAGGAGGTTGGTAAACCCTTAAGTAATAAAAAAACTTTCATTATACCCAACAAAGATTCTAATCCTTATCTTCCGGTCACTGGTAATTCAGTCTAACATTAATACAATCTAAAATAATTCAGTCTATAGCATCAGAGTACCATTCAACCAGCGAAGACGGTAACTTCGAGATAATTTAATATCTTTCTTATTGAAATGTATAGTTGCAATATAGTTAATAGTAGCGAATTCCTTTGTACTAGATGTTTTGATTTAAAGCTTGCAGAAACCTTTATTAATGTTAGTATATTAAATTATACTTGGGAGAAGTCTATGAGATCAAGCATTTTTTAAATACGTCCTATACTTGAAGTGTGATTCAGAGACACATAAGCTTCATAATTATATCAATTTAATAATATTTTTTTCCATCCATGCAACCACCCCTACGTCCATCATCACCCGCCACCAGTGAATACGACCTTGGACGAGAATATAGTGTCAGAAGAACCTATAGAGCTCAAATATGTAACGATATGAAAAACTTATTCAAGTGTCAATGAAGCTTAGCCAAATCTAAACTAAAAAAAAGATTCAAGAAAGGTCCATACCTATTGAGAACCTTTCGCCTCCGCCATCCACCGTCTAATCACATACACCCATACAAATACCGTCAATTGCTTCAGTGATAAAACCACCACTAATTAAAGATAATAATTGTTGGGTGACCTGCTTCGGTGGCCGCGTGGTTTAGCACGCTATTCTCGTGTTAGACTAGACAGTCTAAGACGAGGAGAGTGGGGTTCGATTCTGGTCGGGTGCACTGAGGGTTGTTTTTCCTATGCGGTTTTCCATTCTCCCTCCACGAAAATGCGGGTACATTTCCACTAAATTAAACCTTCCCAATCCCTAACCCATTAGAGTAATTAGTACATATAGGCGTATAGCCCGAAAAGAGGTAGTGCAAAAAAAAAATCACAAGACAAAATCTAAAACCTTAAGTTTGTATTCATCAATTGAATATTTGTAATAATTAATACCCTTTAAACCTTTCAAGAAATTGTGTCACTTGATTACATGAACTATGAAAAAAGTCCACTAATATAATAAGATTTGTTTACTTTTCAACTGGTTTGGAACCTTTTAGTGTGAAGGGTTTCAACTAACAATTAATACAGTTTTAATGAAGAGGGTTACATCTTTATGAGGTCAAACATTGGGAGATGGGTACTGACTATATATTTTGTAAAACAATGAATATTAGTAATACATATTTTTAGATCTTGGAAATCAATTTGGTATATATTTTCCGAAGTGAACCTCAGTACCTATGATTCGTAAAAGTATATTGAATACAATTAAGAATACCTTTACTTCAAGTATCCATTTAAATCAATAATTGGTGTAAAGATATTTATGGAATTAACTTAGTGGAGAATTTTCACGTGTTTTATTTTTATATACAACCAAGTAATAAATTAAACTTTAGAAAATTTCATGGCACACCCGTTGGGATTTCCTGGTTTATGGTGAAGGACCACTTCAAATATATTAGAGAGGAGTCTTTTTTTTTAATTATCAGGTGAAGGTCACTGTAAATATTTTTATGACAATTGATGGATGAGGTTCCCTCAAAAACTATTTTTTTTTTGCTTAATGCATTCTAGACAAATAAGATTTTGCGAATAATAAAGTCAAATATTACAAAGAGAGGGGGCCCACCCTTAAACCCTAGTTCAGGTCTCGGTTTGAACACGTGGCTGGCCTGCCAAGCTATTTAAATAATTTACTCGATAAAGTTGTCTAGCTATATTTACTAATTTGAATTTGAAAGGGTAGTTTACACTTACCTTGAATAATTACACTATTTCTCTATCTATCTATAAGAAAGGTAGTTGGGAAACACTGAACTAAAGAAATCTTTGGTTTTTGTCTGAAGTGAATTTTTATATTACTAGTTTGGTAGAGTCTGTTATCTCATGAATCATTTACTGTTCTATAGACAAACTGTCCAAAGCATTTACTCTGTCTTCACTCGGTGTTTCTTAACCAAATAACAAACACAAAAAAACAAAGTTACTTTCTTCACACCCACATATCCAAGCCTTTTTATCCAATAGTTTCTTATCAATATGACTCTTAAATTAGCCTTTCTTTACACCTTTTTTTTGTACCCGACCCAAGTTCAAATTGGGCAGTGGCCTAGCATTGTTTTTAATTTCAAACATTTCTTCTAATGACCCAATTTTTAGTTTTTAATATCGGAAACTTTCATTTTAAACCAAGTGATCGAAAACGAGTGAAAACCGGTAGCATCGTACCTTCTACTATAAAAATAAATGACTGGGTGTAGTGTTTATTACACAGGGTCCTACTTGAACTCAACCCAGATAGCGTGCTTGGTGAGCGCTGAGATAAGGAGATTGATGTCAGGTTATTATGGCAACCATCCTGTAACGCATGCAGAGCTTGGGGCATTGGGGCAGCCAGCCCCATAGCACATGTTAACACAGGTGTGCTTTCTTCACACATTGATGTGATTATGGTTTCAATAATTTTCTCAATAAAATAGGGAAATAATGTAACAATATGTTTCTATTTATTAATGTTTTTCATTATGTAATTAAAAAATGAGAGAATTGAAAATATGCTGTGTTTTTTCTTTTGCTTTATTTTTCAGGGAGAGTGGCAACCCAGAGCCTTCACTTGCGAGCTGCTCTTGAATATTACCCTGCTCCAAGTAAGATAAAATCAATACATTCACCGCTGGATTCGAACCCAGACTTCTCCATCACAACAGAATTATCATCTTTAAATAAACTCTTTCTTTCATACCACAAATAATTATCTGTAGAGAAAATTGCCATTGCCGCATCCAGCCCCCCCCACCCCCCAAAAAAAGCTTCTGCAGTCAACAGGATACGCGCAACTCAGTTTGGGAAACAATGTAATGGATTCATAAGTCAAGTCATGTTATCTGGAGCTGCCACTTTTATTAGATATAAGATAAAAATAATAAAATATATTCTTTAAAAAGAAAAATACCTTAACATGGAATCAAACCCGGGATCTTTGGCTTAGCATGCCAATACTCTTCCCACTTAGCTATCCAGTAGTCCTTCTGTGCTTGGAGTCGTTCTTCGCTCATATTTTAAAGCAGTCTCTGTGAGATCATGAGCTATCGGATAACGAAGCAATCTTTAACTTGGGAATACTTTATGCTGCCAATAGTAAAATGACAACTGTATGAATGCGCATATTATGATGGATTAAATAGCTAAGCTATTATATTTGTTAATTATGGCTACAGCCACCCACATCTAAGTATTATATTCACTAAAATTGTATGATATTTAGATGCGATTATTACCATAATTAACAAATATAATAGCTTAGCTATTAAATACAGCATAATAAAATAGTCAAATGTTTTAAATTTAGGCCCGCTTTTGTTTAATAAAAGGCCTTTCATATGAAGAGTGGAGTACTAATTCAGATACTTATAAACTGGTGAAGATATCAGGGTTCAAACTCCCATAGTTTTTTTTTCAAAATTAAATATTACCAAGACAGGCATTGGACCTTGTCCATACATGCCAGAGAGAGATATTGATAGCAAACATTCTTGCTTTGAGAAAGTAATAGTGTGATTTAAACAGAGTGAAAGAGCCTATCTGATGGTTGGACTCACGGCTAGTCAGTGCTTGAGTTGCATGACCTACACTTGTAATATTAGTAACATTCAGAGTTATGGTGCCAGTATTACTTTAGTGTCCAACCCTCCCACAATTTACTCTATTCGAGGAAGGTCGGGGTTCTAATCATGACCAGGTGTACTGAAGGTAATCTTTCCCAAATTATTTACCACTCTCCCTTTCCTCTTGTACAGTAGACCTCATTTCCTCCCTGTTCTTTTCGTTTCTAGTTCTGTAAGCAGTAGTTCTGTAAACAGTAGACCTCATTGACTCAACGTTTTAATTGTTACTAACGGGTGACCTGGCGATCTAGGGGTAAGGTGTCAAGACATTATGCGTTAAGGCAACCACCCTGTAACATATTCAGAGCTTGGGACATTGGGGTAGCCAGCCCCATAGCACAAGTTAACACAAGTGTGCTTTCTTCACGCATTGATGTGATTATGGTTTCATTAATTTTATCAATAAAATAGGGAAATAGCACAGTGCTAATAATAATTAATAATAATAATTGTTACTACAGTCTTATTAGTAGCTCTGTGAACATTTCTTTAGATATATGAAAGTTTGAATTTAGAAGATATGTACCAGCATTTGTGTAAAGATAAAGTGGAATGCCATTTAGAAAAAAACTTCTCTAGCACACCACAACAAGATACAAAATCTTAACTCTCCACTAAGGTAGTTAAGTTTATTGTGAGATTAAAACCATTCAATCTTTAATGCAGGTTAGTATGATATTAGCAGCTCATTGTTACTAATTTCTAATACAAAAAGCGTTGTTACAATGTTAACAATAATGACAAATTAAAAACAATATACGAGCTAATAAAGTTTAAACTATATCATAAACAAATAGAATATTATCTATAAACAAATTATACTTATGAAGATCCTTCAGATCTTGTCCTTACTACAGCTGTCTTACTATACATTGCCTGACATTTAAGATCTCTTCTCTACTTTCTTTCTAGTATATAACAAGACTGATAACTTAACTGTGTAAACATAAAAATTTTCTTTATTAATGTTGGGTTGATTTTCCAATTTCCTTCCACACAAATGTTGTGTTGTAATAATTTGATAACCGACTGGACTCAATTTCGTGTGCTGGCTGCAAACCACTATTTTTGTGGTTCGTATGTACAACATCTACAATTTTTTTTTTCTGATTTCAAAAAGCTCTCTCACTCTCTCAGATGTAGATCATAAAATATAGGAGGAAACGGAGCATGAACAGTCTTAAGGGACAGCCAAAATCTGTTGAGCTTACCCAGAGGGCATAATACTATAATTCTTTATTAATCAAATAAGACAATATAAATTATTCAAGCTATATATCACAAATATATTGCTAAGTTAATAGTAAGATGAAGAGGTGCCCGAGTCAAAGATCCAAGGAGCCTGGGTTCAGCGATTTCTGTCAATAAGGGTCAGTAGGTTTCCTGGGCTGCTGCGACCTGTCGCACTCTGATAGTGGGGAGTAGTTGGTGTATATCAAGGAACCATGATGCCCAATAAGCTTCAGGTCTTGTTAGGGCCAAATATAGCAGATTGGGGCTGTGAGCTGTTGCACCCCGATAGTGGGGAGTAGTTGGTGTATATCAAGGAACCATGATGCCCAATAAGCTTCAGGGCTTGTTAGGGCCAAATATAGCAGATTGGGGCTGTGAGCTGTTGCACCCCGATAGTGGGGAGTAGTTGGTGTATATCAAGGAACCATGATGCCCAATAAGCTTCAGGGCTTGTTAGGGCCAAATATAGCAGATTGGGGCTGTGAGCTGTTGCACCCCGATAGTGGGGAGTAGTTGGTGTATATCAAGGAACCATGATGCCCAATAAGCTTCAGGGCTTGTTAGGGCCAAATATAGCAGATTGGGGCTGTGAGCTGTTGCACCCCGATAGTGGGGAGTAGTTGGTGTATATCAAGGAACCATGATGCCCAATAAGCTTCAGGGCTTGTTAGGGCCAAATATAGCAGATTGGGGCTGTGAGCTGTTGCACCCCGATAGTGGGGAGTAGTTGGTGTATATCAAGGAACCATGATGCCCAATAAGCTTCAGGGCTTGTTAGGGCCAAATATAGCAGATTGGGGCTGTGAGCTGTTGCACCCCGATAGTGGGGAGTAGTTGGTGTATATCAAGGAACCATGATGCCCAATAAGCTTCAGGGCTTGTTAGGGCCAAATATAGCAGATTGGGGCTGTGAGCTGTTGCACCCCGATAGTGGGGAGTAGTTGGTGTATATCAAGGAACCATGATGCCCAATAAGCTTCAGGTCTTGTTAGGGCCAAATATAGTAGATTGGCACTGTGAGCAGTTGAAGTTGGCATTAAACTAATATTGACTCTCAAAAGTTCACAGCACAATCTTGAAACTAGACAATCATTTACAACATACTTTACCAAAGTTTTAACAACTTAAAATTTCAAAACCACTCCAACTTATAAGATGTCTGCTGTGATAACAAGCTATAAGGCTATAAGGGAGATATGGGGTCAGCCTAACAACCAAGGATATACAACAAAAGGTGAATTTGAGGTTGTATGGGATGGCTTGGCCATTAATGAAACATCCATGAAAGAGAGATTACTAAATACTTTGCCTTACTAATAATTAATAAACACAAAATTTAAATATAACACAACACTTCCCCCAATATATGGATCAGTATGCAATATAAATATTTATTAACTAAAACCCGTAAGCATCTAGAACTAGCTTTACATTTTATGAATCTAAATCAGAAAATATATGGCTAATAAGCCCAACTTTGAAAACAATATGCCAGGTAAATAAAAGCATGCATTTAAATGAACTTCATCAGTGTCTTCATGAAAGTCTTTTTTATGTATTTTAATGACTCGTGAGCATTGGTGTCTAACCTTTTTTGAAGGACTATTACAATGACGATGCCAAAATAATTGTATGAAAAATTTAATAACATTTACAGGACAATATAACTGGACTGTTACAAATTTAAACGTAATAATATAGATGGGTAGTGATCACTTTCAAAATTACTATTGAAAATTCTTAAAGTTAATATATTTTATACATATAAACAAAATTGATAATAAAGATTGACTTACCCATGAATGTGTATCCTCATACAAGCATTACTCGGTTGTTGTTTAATGTGTTGTATAAGATAGCACATTATTGAACAATGATTACTAATATAAAATCTTAGACAAATACATAACTTTATAAATTGCTTTAATTGTCTTGATATAATATAATAGGCCGGGCTTTATTGCAGGGCCTCAGGTAATATACATCATTGGGCTAGTTTATTATAAACATAACTCCAAAAATAACAATACAAAAGTGTATAATTTATTAATTCTTAAGTACATTAAAATGAATATATTTTATATATATAAACAAAATTAATAACAAACAAATAAACATTATTAAAAATAAAATTCTTTAAGCTAAAATGTTTTGGTTAGTTTTTATTCATTCAAATCAAACAAACTCTTTCTTTTATAAATGATTTTAGTGAATTTAACATACATTGTGTTTTATTGTGTTTTTTTAAAGTATAGCACTTATTACATTTCTATTAAATGTATCAAAAACACACATTACATAACCTTTGGCATTATATTCTCGAAAGTTCATAGCCATTCTTACAAAATAAGGCCATACATTCCTATCATGAGCTAGTTCTATTTAGTCCATCTCACTACACAGTGTACCCTAACTCTTTAAGGTCTATTCCAATGTTTTCCTCATAAATGCATCTCGGTCTTTTCCCATTAGGATTATCAGTCAGTACCTTGAATGCAGTTATAATCTATTCCACTCGTATTTCATGCCCACCAGCCTGTGAGATTTGATTATCCTAATAATGTCTGGTGAAAAGTATCAGGCATTAAGTTATTCTGAAATTTAAAAATGACACCTATACATGGGAATTGAACTCGGAAGCCTTGGCTTAGTACACCAATACTATTACTATTGAGCCACTCAGGAGTCGTCCCATGCCCACCTAAGCACAGACAAGGAAACACAAGATACTCAGCCATACAAGAGTTTCACTGCGCTCCTTGAGCCAGGTTGAGTCCTTGGGCACTAGGGAGTACTAGTTGCAGACCTATGGGAACAGTACTTCCAAGGGAAAAAACCCATTTTCAAATAGTTTATGGTAAAGACTACAAGCATTCAAGGGGGAGGGAGGGTGGTTCAAACACAGTAGTTTAGGTACCAGTAATCCCGCCCTCCAACACCCTTCCCTCCCCCCTCATGCATCCTCCACCACCTTTCCCTTTCCAATAAACCAAAATTTTCAGACAAGTAACTAGCCATGGTATTTGAAGATTGTTTACAATTAGACAATTTGCAAACAATTACTTGAAAAAAAAAAGGCAAATTGTATTATATATTTTCTTTGTAATAGTGTGCTGTGTTGAGTAAGCTAGTTTGGGGGTTGTCTTATGTGAAAGGGAGTGGGGCGGCTTTCTGAACCCTAACTTTATGAAAGCCGGTTTATTGACACTAGAAGGAATATTTTGTCTTCTTTTCAATAAAACCATTGTTTAAAGTGAACTGTTTTTAAAACCGCCCTCTTGCTAGCGATGTTGTCACTTAGGACCGCAGGCAGCAATCCATGTAGTGAAGGACTCAAGCTCTCCCACGAAGTACAGCCATTTTAACCTGGAGGCTGTGGGTCTGGTGTATATCTTGTCTGTGGCTCAGGGTCGTTCTTCACTCATATTTTAAAGCAGAATATATTATGGAAGTGCAGAAACTGTTAACTACATATGAGTGATCAATTTAGATTGCGAGCTATTAGATAACGCAGCCACCTTCGACTCAGGAGGGGTTTATGCTGGCAATAGTACAATGATAATTAATGTATGAGTGCACATATCATGATGGATTAAATATCCAAGCTATTAATGTGGAAATGTATGTAGCGCAAGTCAAGGGCATTGTTTTTGCAGTTTTTGTAGCAAAACAGTATTTTGGTAAAAATAAATCTAGTATTTCTCCAGTGGAAACACAGTTTAATTTTCTTCACATGGTAATTTCAACAGTTCTTGAATGTCTGTCATGTGCATGAATAGTGGCATTAGATGACAAACTTTTTAAATCAAGATAATAATTTGTCAGAATATAGTAATTCATGCCTAAATACTCAGGCTTTACATTGTTGTACTCTGGTGGTAATCTTGCTAACGATTGTAAATAAAGTGGGTCTTGTTTTGTAAATAATCTCTGTTTTGTTGATTGTTGTAAAAAAATAAATGAAGACTCATCACAAACAATAATAATTCTACTTAAACACTTCTAAACATGGTAATATCAACAGTTTCTGAATATCTGTCATGTGCATGAATAGTGACAATAGGTGACAAACTTTTTAAATCAAGATAAAAAGTTGTCATTAAATTTTAGGACACTCTAGTAGTTAAAAAGGAATTACTAACATTGAATTAACTATACGAGTTAAGCAAGATGAAAACATGGCAAATAATTGACAAAAAAAACCTACCTGAGCAAAGAGGTTACACACACAAAGGTATTAATTATACTTTTGAGGCAATCCTACAAATCCACTAGGAGCGCCAAACATATGTAAACATTTTAATAACAGATTAATAGGTGCGCCAATTTTTCTCAACACTCTTGACAGATATTCAAGAACTTTTGAGATTTCTATGTGTAGAAAATTTAAAAGAAGAGAGAGGAAACATATAAAAGGAACAACATGGTGTCTACTAAACTTGACCAATGAAATCCCCGACCTTTTCCCTGATTTCCCCTGATCATTTCCTAAAATTCCCGACTAAAAAGTATGTCACATCCTTCTAGCTCGCTCCCTCCCCCCTCGTTTTTCTATTAATATTTTGTTATGAATAATAATAAGTTTAAAAATTTAAATAAACATGTTTTTTTTAATCTGTATTAACATTGTTTACTAAGAATTAAAAAATATATTTTACAGCTACAAACAAAAAAAATGACGGTTTGAATCACATTATAATTTACTGATTTAGTGATTATCATGTTTCATATTTTGATTAAAACAACATTTTCCCGGATTTTTATTATAATTTACTAAATTCCCGACTTATTCCCGTTTTTTCCCGATCACTTCAAATTCCCGGCTAATTCCCGTTTTCCCTGATTTTCCCGGATGGTAGACACCCTGAACAAACATAATATGGCTTTTACAAAGAAGAATACAGTTCACGCTTTAAATTTCTTCCATTGGATAAAGAGATAATGGCTGCCTCTTGATGAAAATTGATTGTTACCACACAATCCCCAACCTAGGTTTATTATATTGGAACTCATCAGGCGGGAGTGTGAAACACAGCATCCTAAAATATACCTAATACCTAAATAAAATTCACTAATACAGTATTCTTATTTTTGATTTTGTTCTGTCTCACTAACTTTACTCCTTAAATACTCTCTTTTAGTTTATGAATATAGCATTGGCCTTTCTTTTTAAAATGCCAAATGGTTTTAAGTTGGATTCACAAGGACTTTTTATAAACTTAATTTCTCTTCCCGCTTTTATTAGTTTTGGACATTTGTTATCAAACTATAACTTCTTCTGACTGTTTTTGCAAAGACCTTCATTAACATTTGCTGCATCTTTACTTCTTCTTCTCAATTTCCAGCACATTACAAATTATATCTACCAAATATGCAGTCCTTATTTGTCTAAAAAAGAAAAATCAAGCTCATCTTTGACGACACTTTGGAAACTCGTATAGCTAGTGTTCATCACCTCCATCGTTCTGAAACATTTGTATACAAAAGCTATTAGCTCACTGAGCTATAGTTTTTAGAGATAATAAGTATTTATTAATTTAAAGTAAAATAACCTGAGTTTGTATTAATATAGTGGAATCACTGTAAGGAGTTTAAGAATATATTCAAATATTATTTTGTTATCAATATTGATAAAATGTTAATGTACTAATTGCATTATTTTATCAGCATTGATATAATAACACAGGCATGCAAAATTTGGGTTGATGAAAATTGTCTGCAATATAATGAGTGATTCTTATGCTTTGTGGTGTGCTGATGTCAAATAAAACCTCAATTTTTCTCTACCGTGTAAGGATTTTATACTGGTTAAAACTTATTTATTTTTGAAAAATTAAATAATGGTTTTATTTAGAAAATTGTTGATGAACAAACATTCTCAACACTTATAGGGATTTACAAGTCCTTATAATGCCTCTTTCTTTTGCCCTCAAAACTGGTTTTCAAACTTATTTGTATTGTATACAGTTTTCGGCTCTTCTTAGTGCAGCATCCAACAGTAGTCTGCCATCGTGTTTATGTTCCATCTACCCAGATATCTGCAGTCCATTGTTTTGATGTCTTGATGGAATATTTTCCCCTGCTCTTCACCCAGAGTACCAAGATTTTTGGTAAAGTAGTCCAAATGGGAGTTCAGGAAGTGCACTTTCAAGCTCATCAAACAACCCAAGTCCATGAATTTCATGAGCAAAGTTTCCACACACACTACACTTAAAGTTGGGGTCCTTATTGTTTCCAGTAAATTTTGTTACGACTTCTTTGAAAGCTTTTCAAACCTCTTTTTCTAAAAATATCCATTTTTGTTTTAAATATTACGTCTTTCAGAAGTTTCTGAATATCTGGAACGACAAAAACACCTTTCAGTTTTGCTTCCGACAGCCCCGAAAACTTGGCATTCAAGTATTTAAAACACTCTCCTTCTTTTAACAAAGACTTTACAAATTGCTTCATCAAACCAAGCTTGATATGAAGTGGAGACAGGAGGACTTTTCTTGGATCAACCAAAGACTTCCGTAGTACATTTTTGCTTCCAAGTTCTAAGGCATCACTACGTGGCCACACCTTTTTGATCCAGTTTTGCCTCTTATCTCGGCTATTCTATTCAAACAAGAAACAGGGGTACTTAGTGTATACTCCCTGCTGTCCAAGAAGAGAGAGGGAGTGTTTAAAATGTGTTACAACAAGATCGGTTCAAGGGTACGCCTTCCACAGTAAGTGTTACTTTTAAGTAGGAAGGAAGTGAATAACAAGCGATTATGAGGTATTGAAAAATCGGGAGGGGGGTGGGGGTGAAATTAGGAACATTCTGTTGTGGAAATTATCAAGATTGGAAGAAAACTGCAGAAGTTATTGAGGTTTAAAGTTGGGGTCATGGGAGGTCACTATCGACTTCCTGCTGGTTTTCCAAGGGAAAAATAATAGTAGGAATAAAAGTGGACCTTCAGAACAAAATATTTAATAAGCGATAGCTTTCACAAAAAAAAAAAAAAAAAAANAAGAAAAAATAAAATGGGATAAAAATTTAAAAAGTGGTTCGGGCGCGATCTGGTGAATCTTAACAGGTAAAAACGGTGGAATACGGGTCAACGGGCTATAAAAATACAATTCTATAGTGGCGTAGTAGGAGAAATTGGAAAAAGGATGAATATTCAGAAGTGATAATTTGCAAATTTGTGTAGAGGAAATGCCGAGTGGCGGGGGTAAGGATGGTGGAAGGGGAAGTAGTGATGAAGGGAGTGACGAAAAGAAACCTTTGGGGGTGGTTCGGTAGAGGCTCAAGACATTTGTGCTATTCTTGGAGGAATGTATAAAGAAAGCAGGAGGTAAACCCGGGGCAAAGACGAATGAGAAGATAGCTAGGATTTACACGGGGACATTGGAGAAGTTGGCGAACCAAAGAGGACAAGTAAAGCAGCTGGAGAAATAAAATAGGATATTAAGGGTACGGAACGAGAAGTTGGAGAATAAATGTGCAGAATTCATTGCAGAGGAAAACAGAAGAATATATGTACCCACATATACGACGGTAGCAGCGACTAAAATACAAGGGCCATCGGAAGGAAGGGAGAGCAGGGAGTTCCTAGAGGATGGAAGCAAGAAGAAGAAAAGTACGGTATATATTTAATCTAAGTCGGGAAAAAATGTGGAATATGTGGAGAAGAACCTGAAGGAGAAAACTGACCCGAAGCAGAACAAATTAAAGATCAAGCACATGCGAACAGCGAGAGACTACGTAGTAGTGGAAGCGGCGAACGAGGATGAGGCGAACAAGATCGAGCGGAATGTAGATATAAAGAGTGAGCTGAAGTGTGAGAAGCATTGGTATATTGATCCACTGATGACATTCTTTGATATGGATGCTGACATGTCTGAGAAGGAGCTAATGGAGGCGGTGTATGCACAAAATTTTGCGGAGGAAATGAATAAGAAAGATTTCGAGCTGGAGTTTACTCCAAGATTTAAGAGTGGACCAAGAGGTAGGAAGACGGTCAATCACGTCGTGGAAGTAAGTGCGGAGATTAGGAGAAAGATCATAAAGGAGGGTATATATGTCCACTTTAGAAAGGTGTCGATAAAGGATTACTTGGTCGTGGCCAGGTGCTATTAGTGCGGTGATCTATGGCGTATAAAGAAGAACTGTCGCAGCGAAGAGAAGTGTTTGAAATGTGGGGAAGTAGGCCACACGAGGAAAGAGTGCAAGAAAAAGGAGGTGTGTATCCCATGCCCAGTAAGAAGAGGAGAGAAAGGAAAAGGGGAAGTGTGTAAGAATCTGGACGGAAGGGAATGTGAGACCTACAGAATGATGGTCAGGAGGATAATGGAGAAGACAAGATATGAATTGACTTCTCACCGTACGAATACGAATAGGAGGTGATAATGTGATTGATGAGGGTAACCAAGAGGATGGAAGAACTAAGGGAATAGGAGTAAAGTAGAAAGTGTAAGAGGGTAGGAGTCAGACANAATAGGAGTAAAGTAGAAAGTGTAAGAGGGTAGGAGTCAGACAGGGGAGGGCGTATGTGCACGAAGAGGAAGGGGTGGAGGCAAGCACAGAGCCTATGGTATGGGTAGTGGAATGACAAATGAGGAAGTATGAAGTGTGGGAGTTGACGGAGCGTGAGCATAAAGGAGGAGTAATGGGATGAGAGGGACAAAATGGAGGGGCAAGGGGATAAGAAGGGGACAGGTAAAGCTTGTAGGGTGGAATGAGGAGAGGCTCCTGGAAATTCCGGAGCCCAGCTGAGTGGGCTCCCACTGGATACCAGCGGTCGAAACCGCTGATGTACCGGGGAGCAACAGTTCCAGCTGGATGGAGGGAACAACCCCTCTGCTCACGGCCCCCGCACTTGGCGACAAGTGCGTTGTTGAGGTTGGAGCGGTCTGACTTCCAGACCGTCGGGGCCCTCCCTTCAATGGTTGGAGACAGTCGGGCCGAGGTGAGGACCAGGATGCAGCGAAGCCGAGAGAAGGAAGACTTGTTATAGTTGTGGAAAACAAGAAGGAGAGCTGGAGGAAGTAGAGGACGGTGGTGGACTTCTGATTGGAGCGAAGAAGAAGAGGGGATACGAAAGAGGCGTCGCAGTCGGGAAGAAGAGGAGTAGATTAGGTAGGTTAAGTGGATATTGTTATTCGTTGTATGTGTTATACTTAGTTATTAAGTTAATTATAAGTCCTTAGGCAGTGGTTTGGTGAAAGTGGGCGGAGCGATATCTCCGGTAGGGTGCCTCACCAGGTGGCGGATAGGGGGATGCCCGCCTCCGTTGGAGCTCGCGCCAATCCGGGTATTGGTAGATCCGGACGCGGCGTGAGATCCAGCGGGGTAGGGTACCGGGGGTGTAATATACTCGGGGCGGACCAAATACAAGGCATAGGTAACTAATAGGAACATCTTGGACGTTAGGTTAGGTTAGGTTAAGTACTAAATCAACATGTAGTTTGTTAACAAAATGGACTAGAGTTAAGAAAGGGACTAATTAAAAGTAATGCAGGATATCACGCCCCTTTTTTCATACTAGGTATTGGGGTATAGGGTAAGGATAAATGTAAAAAAAAAAAACAAGTCCAAGAAGCACGGAAAGTACTTTAAAATTGCCGCATATTGTCCATCCATAATCCTTCACTTTCTCTTTGGTGAAAATTAAGGATTAATTCTTGTAGCATTCTTACTTCCATTATAGGGAAGCACAGCTTCTGATTTTTTTTGATGAGTCAATAAAGAGCCTCCACTCATTCACATCATATTGTATGTCAAACCTCACCATCAGTCCAGGAACATTGTTACAATAAACCAGGTCACACTCTTGAGAAAAGAATGGAATAAAATATATTTCTTTGTTTCTGAACCACGAGAAAGAAGTATCAGGATCCAATACCCAACCAAATAGCCGTCCCCCTCCCTCCCTTTTTATTGTAATACACCTTGATCAATTTAATGATAAAAATAAAATGGTCTAAAATAAATATAATAAGAAAATATTTTTATAAGCTTAATGCAGTTAATTGGTGGATATTGAAATGGAAAATTTGAGTTTGCGGGAAAATGGTACCTGATGGAGTTTTTTTTAACAATTTTTATTAAAATCAGCGCCAAAAAATCTATAAGAATCAGTAATTAGTTTTTAAACAATTTTTCCAATGCAGACCTGTGTAATTTGTCATAACTGATAGTTGCAAATAATATGACTTGATGTATGAATATATTAAAATAGCTTTAGTAACTTTCATAAATGTCAAATACCACATTTTCTAGACCAAATGAATGCACTATAGATTTATTATATAAATTTATAATTGACAATTTAACTAACTAGACAAAACTTTATCCACAAAATAAATTCCTATGGAACTATTAGGCCCCATGCACACATGAAATTTTGAGTCAAGTAACTGATAGCTTCACGCACACCAGCCGACTGAATAGTTGGTCGATTGAGATCCCTGAGTACTTCCAACACAGAAGTTGTCCAACTAAACTTTTTCCACCAGTCCTGACATGGGATTGGTCTGGTAATCCGTCAAAGAAAATTGAAATGCAAGAAACAGTATTGGATACATCCATTATCAAGTCAACATGTACTTAAAAGATCAATTCTCCAAATTGTATAATGATTTATGGACTTATCCAAATAGATTTTTCAACTACTATAGAATGAGTATAAGCAGTTTTGATGAAACTTGTTTCTCTTAAGACATTCAATAACCTATCAGAACAACAAATTGAGAGATTGCATCCTCCCAGAAGAGAGACTATCAGTTATGTTGAGATAAGAAAAAATATGCCCACATTTGTTATAACGTTATCTATTTATGAGATAAAAATGGTTTTACATTAATAATTCTTATTAAAGTAGAAATTCTTAGCTTCTATTACAGAATGAATAGTTCTAACTAACTAGTATTCGGTGTCAATTTCTCATCATTCAAATTAAAGCAAATTATTATCAGAAATACAAATTATCTTCAATGTAGACTCAAATTAAAGAGGAGAAAAGTGAAGTTTGCCGACTCTTTATTGCAAGTGCACGCATATGCGTTAAAACCTGTAGATTACAATCAAGTTGGCCAACTTTTAGAGATGCACCAAGTATGTAGCAAAACACAAACTATTTAATCAACCGAATGAATAGATGCATGTGTGCGTGCTCACATATGGGTCAATGGTTCTCAATTATGCAACTTAACAGTTGGTCGACTAAATTATGCATATGCGTGTGAGGCCTTATTGAGAAAGCCTGTTTAGTTGTTTTAAAATAAAAAATTACAATTTGTCATTACCTATACACAAATAATGGTCAAATCTGTGCCCCTAATTATAGACATAATATTTTATAATATTTGGTCTTGTAAGCAGACGACACATATTAAACTTTTCAAAACAATACTATATTAGCCGTTAAACTTGATTTTTGTATTAAAAATTTAGCTAAAATAATTTGTCTCACCATTTAATCAAATCTCAAATCTATTGATTTGTTTGTGACTTTTTTTTGGACAAAAAGTAAGATTAAATTTAATTTTGTATATCAATATTGTTTTAATTTGCAGTGACAATGATAAGAGAATGTGGTAGTTTTGTATTTTTTTAAATAAAATTTTAGTAAATGCTTGGAATGGAAAAAAAATGCAACTGTTAACAGATAAACATCTTAACAAAGTAAGAGATTTCAATATTACTGGAAAGAAGACTCATACTCAGGACCTTTAACATGTTAATGCTCTAGCAAAGAAACGCAAATAATTAATTATCAAAGCTATTTTTATGAAAAGATATTTCATATAAATTTCTTCTGTTATGAGGTTTTAGGATTGTTATCCTTATCATAATTATCTCTATCACCATCCTCAACCTTGTACCATCTGATGAGTCCAGATGTAGGTTTATAACAATATGATGAAAACACAAAGTTTAAATTGTCAACAGACTCAAAGTTTTGATTGGTTGACAATTACTTTAAACAAGGAACCTCAACACACAGAGGCGCTGACTGCAGGGGTGCTTTGCATACTAGGCACACCCAAAATTATTTTCAGGGGTACTCAGCAACCCCAATATTTCAGCCTTTTTAAAACCTTAATATTACGGCACCAGTTTTATCTTGGAAATAGGGTTGCGTTGTGAACAGTGTTTTATGCCGTAGCAAATGGCAGATGCTGCCATCTGATATGTAAGCAGGCGTGATTAAGTTGGTAGCACTCGCCACTCGTGAACCGACAGCCTGGCATTTGTCAGCATGTTTCCTTTATAGTTTGGTTAGTGGTAGTACTCATATAGTACGTATTATTCTTGTGTTGTTCAGGGGTTTTTTACATTTATTTTTATTTTATTTTATTAAAGATACTGTACATTTAGACTAACAAATTGCACTTTAATTTTGGCAATTTTTTTAAATTCGGCACTTGAAAATTTGCAAATGTTATACAACCTCTACACCCTTTTTTATGGAGCACCCCCAATGTTTTTAACAAGTCAATGCTTATGTCAACATTACTACCAGTATTAGTATAATAATTATTGTTATAAAGCTGGCGCAGGAATGTTACACTAGACAAACTTGACCATTATAAAGTATTTTATGAGGTTTAATATACAAGACAACAAAATTCCTAGTTTGGGCTATAATGTTCAAATATGAAGTTATTAATAATAAAATGTTCATCAAAGCCAAATAAATTAAACTTTAGATTAAAATTATGTTACTTACTAAACTTGTTTGGCCATTATTAATAAATTGCTTTAAAGTAGTAAAGTTTCTTAAATAAATCAAGTAAAATCACAATTAAATTTGATCTGCAGTAAGGAAAAACAAATGTAAATCTGTGCATAAACTTTTCTTTATATTATTATAAGATTTTAGTGGATGTTTATGGGCAAATAATTGCAAGCAATGTATTCGTTAAATTTCCATTTAATTGGTTAATTTCTTTGCTTTGTCTTATAAAAATCTTAATAGTTTACTTTTTACTGGCCAGATCATATTTTAGTGGAACCACAGCATTTTAATTACCAGGGTGGCCACAGGTATTAACTTTTACAATTCCATGACTTGTCTAGGTTTTCCCGAAAATAAAATCTTCTAGTGATAATTTTATTAAATATATACCACATATGGATGCACCTTCAATAGCACAAAAGTTTAACTGTTATCAAATGAAAAAGGACTTTGTTGAGGTTAATTGTCGCTCAACAATTAATTTATTCATTGTTTTGTTGGTAGACATGTAACGCAAAAATTTTGTTTT